>JAAAKG020094497.1:0-16166 GCA_010014905.2 Druon quercuslanigerum
TCTCTCTCTCTATTCGCTCCCTCTCTGTGTGTTATTCCTGTTACTCTGCAGAAGGTGAGATGTGTGCGGGTGAAGTAAAACACTCCGTAATCCCACAAACACAAAGTTCACAAACTTCACAAGCACGATCAACAAACAAACACACTTTTTCAGTTTGAGAGGAAGTTACTAATTACACAAGTTATAGAAATAAATAACTTGGTTTTGAATTTTACCTTTATTTATTTCTATAACTTGTGTAATTATTAACTTCCTCTCAAACTGTAAAAGTGTGTGTTTGTGTTTGTCAATCGTGCTTGTGAAGTGTGTGAACATTGTGTTTGTGGGATTACGGAGTGTTTTACTTCACCCGCACGCATGTCACCTTCTGCAGAGTAACAGGAATAACACAGAGAGAGGGAGCGAATAGAGAGAGAGAGAGAGAGAGGAGCTGCACGATAATAATTGCTAAGTTTTTGCATGTTTTGTTTATTTTATTCTTTTTGCTTTAAGAGAAAAAAATATTTTAAATTTAATTTCTGGCACTGAGGAGGACCCCTATCCGTGATCATAACGTTTGCCAATAAAAAAATTTTCAAAATAAGATATTAGTATGGTTTTATTTCGTAGACACTCCTCTTCAATCTCTTGAAATCTTGGCACGTTCCAATGAAACACTGAAGCATTCGTTCAATATTTCGAAAATCCAGAATTTTCCCATGTTAATCAAATTGGATTTTAAAGTGCCCGGTGGAACGTGTTAAAATTTTAATTTCGAAAAAATACGTATTTATTTCATCCGTAAATGGAAACTTTGTTCGGGGGGGGGGGGTGGGGGATTGCCCTGTAACTCTAAAAACACTGTTTAGACCCCCCTAGTATATACGTTCTGTTTACGTTCTATGTAAGTTCTGTTTACGTTCGGACGAATTGGATTTACCACTGCAGGCCACTAAAGCTATCCCCGAAATCGGTGGTAAATCCGAGTTCCATTATGTGACATAAAAAATTATTATAATATATTTTTTATACTATTAATGTAATTATAATAGGTTTATTTAAAAGACTTTTTAAGTATATGACATTAAATCATTATTTTTATTATTTTGTAAAAGTATATTTCATCAATTAGATGAGCATGAACATTAGGGCGGAGTAAAAATGACCAAATTAGTCGAATCGTTTGAGCTAGGCAAAAAAAATTTGTGGGTTGACATCCGAAAAAAGGAAAAAAAATTTTTTGAAATCGGTTAATATCTTCTGCTCCCTTTTTTGATTTGAAAATTCAAATTTTTGAAATTGTTTGAAAATTTCTCTATTGTTTCGAAAATTATGGCGAATTTTTACAATAAACAATAAAAAAAATACAAATACAAAAAAAAATGTTTTTCTTAATTTAGAATTTTTTGAAAATGGCCAAAAAACATGTTTTTTGGATTGAGTCCTATGCACACATTTTGAACAAAGTTGAATATGTCGAATCTGAAATTTCTCCAGTTTGAATCATAGAAATATGCTGTTATTCAAACACCATTAAAAAATTTTTTTTAGGAAAAAACAAAATAACAGCATATTTCTATGATTCAAATCGAAGAAATATCAGGTTCGACATATTCAACTTTTTTCAAAATGTGTGCATAGGACTCAATCCAAAAAAGCATGTTTTTTGGCCATTTTCAAAAAATTCTAAATTAAACAAACATTTTTGTTTGGATTTGTAATTTGTTTTATTATTCAGTAGCGAAAACTTTACATAAAAAAAATTCGCCATAATTTTCGAAGCAGTAGAGAAATTTTCAAAAAATTTCAAAAATTTGAATTTTCAAATCAAAAAAGGGAGCAGAAGATATTAACCGATTTCAAAATTTTTTGTTTACTTTTTTCGGATGTCACCCCGCAAATTTTTTTTGCCCAGCTCAAACGATTCGACTAATTTGATCATTTTCACTCCGCCCTAATGTACAACATCTGCGAAGTACAACTACATGAAGGTGCAAAATTAAGGTTCACAAAGCACAATAGGATAATTTGTGGTCCAGCTCATTTTTTGTTTTTGAAATAAATGATTCGGTACTTTTTTAAGGATTGACAGTTTTCTGTGTAGTCCAAGTAATTTAGGAAACAACATTCATAATGAAATATGCTAAAAATACATTTTGCTTAAATTATTCCACAGAAATTTAAAAAATAACTTTCAGAAAGCTATATTAGATATGATAGAACTTAACGGTATTTAGAGTTATAAGCAAAATAATTTTCATACAAAATGTTTCTAAAATTTATTTTAAAAATTTGTATTGAATTCTTTATAAAGAATTTTATTCAATACGTTTTATCATAAATGCTTTCTAATTGACTTAATTTAATTTACTTACTTTAATTTCACAAACTCATGTAGCTCATTCATCAAGCTCTTCGCTTGGGTGATTGCTAGAGAGATTGGCTGCGACCTGTGTCCGAGCAGTGATGCGAAACAAACGCGTTATTTAAATAAGCAACGCGGGAACTCTAGATTAATCTAAAATTTGATATCTCACCCTTGTATCTACACCTGGACTTCCCGTTCTCACTTTTCTCATTTTAACTCCTTGATCCCCGGCAGTATGATTAGACTAAAACTAAACGAGTTACGCTTAAACCGAAAGCGATTTGGCCTGATGGTATAAGAATAATAATAATGATGCAGTTTTACTTGCAGGATTTTTTGCATCGCAAATTAATTTGGTGACTTAAATTTCTAACATAAATAACTTCTGACTTCACCAATTTCCTTTTGCATCCCAGATGTTTTTGGTGGGTTACATTTCTAAAATATATGACATCTGATTTGGTGGGTTGAATTTCTAACATAGATGACTTCTAACTTCATCAATTTGTTGTTGCATCGCAGATGTTTGTTGCAAATCAAATATATTACATAGATGACTTCTGACCTCACCAATATTCGTTTGTATTGTAGATGCTTTCGATAGGTTAAATTTCGAACATAGATGTCTTCTGACTCTATCAATCTCTTTTTGCATCGCAAATGTTTTTGGTGGTTTAAATTTCTAATACAGATGACTTGCGACTATACCAATCTTCTTTTGCATTGCAAATGTTTCTCGCAGATAAAATTTCTTAAATAGATGACTTCTGACTTCACCAATCTTCTTTTGTATTACAGATGCTTTTGATGGGTTAAGTTTCTAACATAGATGTCTTCTGACTATGTCAATCTCCTTTTGCATCGTAAATATTTTTGGTGGGTCAAATTTCTAGCACAGATGACTTCTTATTATACCAATCTTCTTTTGCGTTCCAGATGTTTTTATCGGTTGAATTCGTAACAAAGACAACTTCTGACTTCATCAATGACCTTTTGCATCGCAGTGGTTTTTGGTGGGTTACATTTATAACACAGATGATTTCTAACTTTACCAATCTCCTTAAATCGTCGGAAATTGTCTCTGAAGTCTAAGACATAAAAATAGATCGTAGATAATAGGTCTAAGGGTATGTACATAACGGTATTCACCGGTAAAAGGATGGGTCGGAGTGAATGTGGAACTCGAAGACGTTGAATACGTATGTGCCGCGAAAGGGCTCCCATGGGTCGTGTAAGCTCTTCGAGCGGGTTGCACACCATGTTCTGGAGAGCCTAAATGACTGTCTGGACGTAGGTTGGATCGATGGTCTGCATCTGGTCAGCGATTTGCACCCCACATTTGCATCTTTGCTTGATGCACCCAGGCCCAGCGACCAAATGTTGTTTGACAAGAGAGGCGTGCATGCATGCATTATCATCAATCATAAACTTTATTAAACTTATCGATCATATTATCTTCTGCCCTCTTGAGTACTCCTCCTTATTTTGGTAATTTTGGCAATGGTTCAAATTTTCAAAAGTATAATACAAGTTTTTGGTTTGTTTTGCGTTGAGATCCGTAAATGATGAGAAGGTTTAGATTTCCACCAGATGCCTCCGCTTAATATATGGGCCCTTTTTAGTGATGTATTATAGAAAGTTCCATGTTTGGTATAAAGTTATAGAGGATCTACACATGGAGCCGAAACTTCCGATCTAACCCCACAGCCACAATGCCAAAAACTATAGTATTATTACTAAGGGCGACAAAAAATTATGAAAAATGTTACTAAAACATGTCGCCGATTAATTTTTAATTCATTTTGATGTATCGATTTAAGAGGCTATAAGTACCTATACTCGACAGGTTTTCAGAAAAATTATTATTATTTGAAATGGGCAAGAGCATTCAAGTCCCATAGCATGGAGGTTATCTAGAACCGTTGAGATAATTCCTTGATGTTTCAAATGAGATCTTCTGATATTTGCTTATTTCATGGTTGGACTTTAAATTTAGTTTTTCAAAACATAATAAAGATTTTTGCTTAAACGCTTCATTATTTTGAGAACATAAATCCGATCATTTTTTTGGATGGACGAATATAAATTCTTATTTTCACTCTTGAAATTACCCAAAGCATCAGGATCTAAATATTCGTAAGAATTAAAACATAATTTTTATGGTATATTTTAAAGTTTAATTATTTGTTTTGTGATATATTTATTTATATCTAATTTTAAACTCGTAAATCATTATATCGTTATTTAATTGAGCATAAAATTAGAAAACGTTACTCAACTTATTATAATTTATTTATTACTTGTATCTCTGTAATAATGACATTGTAGTGATTTTGATGAAAGCTATTTCTGGAATTTTTAAATATTTAAATGTATCTCTTATACTTGAATATTATAAAGTATTATAAACATTGCTTTGTTAATGGACCTTCTAATCACTCAGTTGCTAAATAATAATCATTGATTCTTGGAAGCATCAATACATTTCAATTAAAAATTGTAGAATGGTCTTCTACAACATTAAATTTTTTTGTCAATGGAAATAAAAATCTAAATTTAAATTAATTTTTAAAGTCTTCGCTTACCAAAACTCAAAATATTAAATATTCACTGCTTCATAAATTCAAACTAGAAACTGAGTCCAGTTTTATTATCTGTAGAATAGTAGGAACTATGTAAGTGTATATGAGCAATTCATGGTAAATTGCGAGTTAATAAATTTGATCTCGAGATTGATTAAAATGTTATGCAACGCATCTCTACAGAATTCGAAGTTTTTATTTGATCATCAAATTTCGTATCAGAATGATTCGATTCTGAAGATCAATTGCCATGACTGCCTACTTGCAGATTGAAGTTTGGAAACTGGGCTTTCGAAGAAATTTCCTAAATTCTTTTTTTATGTAGACAAATTATCAAGTTTATACGAATACTTGAACTGCGTAGGTGAATGCAATTTTACAAATAGCATTGCTATTGATTATTAATTTTAAGTTTTATTTCTACCTAATACTATAATTTATTAAGAAAATAGTGCTATGAAATCAAATCTTAAAACTATATGCTGTAAAAGAAAAATTTGGTAGAAAACAGTTTTGAAATGTAAATAATGTAAGATTCGCTGGTAGGATTATGACTTTTGCAACATTAATTCCAATAATTACAGCAATACAATTTGATATGCTAAAAGACTAAACATTATTCGGTCATGCGATGACAAAAATTAAACCTAATCCAATTCTAAAATAGTTTAAATTTAGAAAATAGCTTAGGATTCACTTTAGGGACAAGATCAACATAGTCTTCTGCACCTAGCAGAATGTCAATGAATAAGAAGTCTTTTGTTAAAAAATCCTTTTTATCCTTGGTGTAAATATCTAAATGCAAATTCTTCAATGCATTTAATACAAAGGAATGAAAAAATATAATTTTCATATTGTAAAATATTTATATTTTATAAAAAAGGAAAGTTGTTCCACTCCCACATCCGGGCCCATTCCGACAAAATATAGCTTGATGGAAGTAATTGAATGATCAAAGTATTTTTTTATTTAAAAAATTAATTCGTATAAATATATGATATATGATGATGTGCGAATTTAATTTAACTACCAGAAATATATAGATTTAGCTTCATATAGCAAAATTTTTAATTTTTTTCGCACTCTTAAACTCAAAATTTGCTAAACCATTCTGTTCATTATCTTTCTAGTGCCTCCCTAGAAAGTTGTAAATGAATTCAAGAATTAAATGTTCGTTTTTTGTGTTAAAATTTAATTTTTTAAACTGAAAATTAAACGATTTCAATGTAGGATTCATTATTTTAGTACAATATTGATATATTTCATTAAAAAGCAAACTATTTTTCGTAGAAAGTTAACTCTTTCTGATTGAAAATTCTACTATATTATAATTGGCTTGATAATTCATATATTTTTGTTCAAACTGTATAAATAGGTTAAAATTTAATTATTTTATAGAAATAAATTATCAATTTTGTAAAAAATCAACAATTTAGTTAAAATTTTCGCCCTCGCTTCAAAATTTTATTAAAAAACCGTATTTTTTGGCAGAATTAACTGATTTTTATTTAAAATAAAAATCTGCATTATTTCAATCATAAACTACATTTAATATTTTGAGTTAAAAATTCGTTCTTCTAGTGCTTATAAGTTAATTTTTTTAAAGGAAAATTTAAATATTAAATTTTTTTAAATTAAATTTTTCATTGGAAAATTCGACTACCTGATTGAGATTTTACGTATTTCTTTAAAAACTTTTATTTCTGGGTACAAAAGTCAGCTTTTTGGTTAAAAATTAATTTGCTTGGTTTAAATTCAAGTAATTCGTTAATGGTTGATAAAATTATGTAGAAATTCACCATTGTTTTAAAGAAAATTTTTTTAAATTCAATTTATTTAATTAAAAACTGTTTTGGTTTTTTTCATTATTTGACTGCTTCAGCTGAACATTTATTACATTATTAAAAAATAATTTCTTTTGATAAAAATTAAATTTAAGTGGTTGAAAAATAAATCGTATTTTTAAAAAAATTAAACAGCTTTGATAAAAATTTTGTTTGTTTGTTAAAGATTCAAAATTTTAGTCACTAATCCATCTCTTTGGTCGAAAATTTAACTATTTTTCAGAAGATTATTATATTAATTCAAAATGTAACTACTATCGTAGAAGATTCATCTATTTGGCAGAATATTCATGTCAAGAACTTTGTCAAGAATTTATCTTCTTTCGTAGAAAATTAGTCTTCTTGAATGAAAATTTATCTTTTTATTGAAGATTTAACTACCTGCCTAAAAGTTGAAGTTCTCTGATTAAAATTAATTTGTTTTGTAGAGAACCTATCATTTAAGTTAAAAATTCACCTCTCTGGTTAAAAATGTAACATTTTTGTTTTGTTGGTTAAGTTTTTAATTTTTTCAGTTGAAATTGAACTATTCGATTTGAAATGTCCATCAATTTTATGTTCCAGAATGCTATTTTTTGTTGCAAATTGAACCATTTGCTTAAAAATTGATATTTTGCCATTTAAAATTTATATATATTATTTTGTTAAAATTTTTAAAAATTCAAAGTTATTTAAAAAATTTCCTGGTCATGCTAGGAAGTGATAAATTTTTTTCAAGTGGGACTCGAAACGAAGTAAGTCTAAAGAATCAATTTTAGAAAAAAAATATTAATTGCTAGAGCCATACAGATTTATATTTCAATGTAAGAAAATTGAAATTTCCGCCACATCCTGAAATTCGAAAATTTTCGTCAACATTTTTTTTTTTAGAAATATTAGAGCGGTACTGACTAACCTCAGATTTTAGAAAAAGTATAACATCTGCCACTTGCCAGATATTAACGATGTCGTGTTAAAAATTAATTTTGAATAACGATTTGATGTCATGACATGCTTGCACGTATTTCAAGCATCCCAGAGGACTTTTTTTACGCAACATATCTATTCGATCTAACTACTTCTTGCAAGAATTTCCATTAAAAGCTGGACTGCCACGAGTTGCTTCTCTCTCGACTATACTCGGAATGAAGTTATTGCATTAAATTCATCTAGCATGTGGGTGAACAGAGTAATAACAAGACCCAGCATTAAGTGTAGCTCAGAAGGTGGAATGACTTCTAGCAGTATCGTATTTTCGTTTTCCGTGAAAATTAGTGGATGAATGCAATTTTCATAATCCTTTGCTTGCGCTTGAACTAAACCAGATTTCTGAAATTTAAGATAGTTTTCTTAAATGTTTTTTATTGCTCTCAAGTCACCACCTTTGCTGAGTTCACTCTTCTCGGCATAGCACCATGTGCACGGAGAAAGGCTGCTGTGAGACATGATTCCAGCCATAATATTTGCAATCTTCAGGTCTGCTGCAATAGAAATATTCTGGAAAATTCTGCACTAATTCTAGAATAAAAAGCTTTTTCACTGCAGAATCCTTGAATCGCTTGGCCGTAAATCCTTGGCTATATTTTTGACGGGAATCTTCCAGTTGTTTCGATTCTTCTGTAGATCGAATGGACACGCAGAATTTTAGAAAACCTCCAAATTAGTACAAACACCGAAAATTTTGCCTGTAGACGTTATTTCACCAGCCTTGCTTTTAGAGAAACTGAAATTTTCAGCAGTAAAATAGTCACCAAGGCAGTGACTTTCCGCTACCAACTTCCTTTTTAAATTTCGTTCAATGAGCTTCCTTTTATTACTTGCGACTCTTACAAGGAAAGTACCCCATGATGATGATGCTAGTGATCTTGACATACGTTGTAAGATATCAAATACTAAGTGAAAGGTATTATTTCTTATTAGATAATAAACGGTTTAAGGGGGTAAAACAGCCCCCCAAATATGTCGGTGTCAAGAGATGGTTTGATTGGTTCACACAGAAGAAAATAATATTTTTGAAAAAAACTCATTGGAAAAGTTTCGGCATCATGGCAGATGAAAACCACCCCTTACATACGACAAAAATATAGGAAAGTTAGGCAATTTAAAAAAAAATCTGAAAAAAATTATTTTTACCTAACAGTACAAAACTAAGTTGACGTGTTCTTGCATTTTTTCCAAAAATCATATTTTAGGGGGTAACTACCCCTAAATACACTTGATCATATATATGCATATGAGCATCCAAAACTAAAAATATCTCATAAAAAGTTTCAAGTTACTGGAGCCTTGTCAATTTATTTTTCCACCACTAAAATTAAGAGAAAGTTAATTTCTTATAATACTTCGAAATGGTTACATCAAAGATTTTTGTATATGTATATTTTTGTTGTACTTTATATTCTTTAACTTGTTGTATTTTATATCATTAATGATCATTGTATTGCACAATTTTTATTATTATTTAAACGTAAAGCAATAATGATAATCGTTGAAAAAGTGTTTCAAACATAACGATTTTTTTACACCATGAACACCGAATGACATCTACATTTGTGCATCCTTGAATTTCACAATGTTTTGCACAAGATTCTCTGAAACTAAAATCAAATATATTTTTGCATGGTTCTGGTTTGTCATCAATGTACCCACTTTTGTACCAAAAATGTTTAAACAAATTATGCACTTCGGTAAAGATAATTGGTTGTGAACAAAAGATTGCGTTTTAATAATGTTATTTCTTAAATGTAAATTTAGATCGTGCTTCATGAGGATAACGCTATTGCAAAAGAACCACATGTAATGTTTTCAGATTCGAAAAACATGTGCATCCAGGGGTTGAATTTTTCCTGTCGTTCTTGTTGGCATTCTTTGTACATTGACATGTTTGTTCTCATGTGCAGTTTCCGCTACTATTCTAGGGCAATGACCACTCCATGCGTCAATTCATAGAATGCTATTTGGTCCCACGTTTGGAAAATATATTTTCTTCAAACAAATTTTGAAGTGATTTAGGGGAATGAAATATAAATGTAATTTGAGAAATCGTTTTCTGAATTTAAATGCTTAAATTAAAAGAGTTGTTCGTAATTCTTCATGCCTGAAGTAAGTTTCCCAGATTTTGTTGCTTATAGATAAATATTTTCGGCCCTAAACTACAGCCTGTACCACTGGTCCAAACTTTCCACTTTGTTCTTTCAAGTCTAGAAACAACTGTAAAAAAAGTTTCCCTTCACCTGATATTAGCGGTTGTATTGTATAACTATGTGTTCTTGCTGACACTGATTGAACGAGGCATTGCACTTGTTATTCTCCTTTAACTGCCAAAGTTCTTCCTGATTGAATTTCGAGCTGAAAACCACTTTGATCATAATTATGAACATTTTTAAATTCAAATTCTCTCATCTGTTAACTAAGACAAGTAACAAATTCTTTGGCTTTCTTTCTCAGCTCTTCAGTATTTTCTAAAGATTTTCGAGTGACAAATTTATTAATCTTAATCTCCTATTTCCTTGTGGGCTTGCAAGACCCATCTCCGTTAATCTCTGTTATGAACATCGAAGCCAGTGTAAAGTCACAAATTCAAGCAATCTTTTTCCTATAGGTATCACCTTTATTAAATAAGTGGGCCCAACGTCGCAATTGTTTGGCAAACGTTACCCTTTTAAAATTCTTTCTTACAGTATCAATATTTAAACTTTTCTTTTTGCCACTTCCCCAGAATTCTATGGCTCTTAATTTATAATCGTAAGGTACTTCTTATGTATCTTCCGTACACTTATCTGTAGATGCACTTGGCGACTGCGGCATAGTATCCTGAATCACATCTTCTACTATTTCTGCATCCACATCTTTCTACGGTCCATGAAAATCTAAAGACTCCTCAATAATCATTTCAGCATTACTAAACTCGTTCATTGCGTGTGACAAGATGCTTTAAATATGTCCTTTTAATTCAATTTCCTAATGATTTATAGAAGAATCTTCTGTTTTTAGTGACTGAAATGTGGCGACTAGAAGATTGATGATGTTCAGTGGGTTGACCTTCATTTTCAGTGCTGTTAAGATCTTTTTATATCAAAAGCTATAATAATAATCGAAAATATTTTGTTTATGCAGACTCTGCATGCGTCCGTCCAAAAAATGCCCCATTTCGTCCTCTTTCAAATGGGGCATTCTAGAAGCATTCCATAAAAACCGGACGAAGATCTAAATGTAAGACTTCTATTTACCGCTTATTTTTATTTTGTAGAGAACATTCAATATTAAAATATTAAAATATTAAAATATCAAAATATCAAAAACTGAATATAAAAATTGTCAAATAGGGTAATTTCGGGACAAGTGCCCCACTTTGTAGATTAATAGCATACGCTGGAGAGTTTGCAGCAGCATTTCGAGAAATATTGTGTTTTACTGTCAAAGGAAAAACGCAAGTGGAAAAGTCGTGCTTTGGTAAGTTTACTATTTATAACTGATGAAATCCTTACGTAGTAATTCAAAAAAGAGGCAAACATTTTGTTACCCACTTAAAAATGCTTGTTATTTAATCATCAAAATGTCAACAGACGTCAGATCAAAGAACATAGCCTCCGTATACGGCAAGATCATTTGACAAATAATCATTTTAACATTTATGGTTAGCAAATATTTTTTTAACAAAGGAATTTTCACATACTGTGCAATCGGGACAAAAGCCCCACCTTTGACAGCATTGCAGTTGCAGCCCAGAATCAGGAAAACTCAAATTGTTCACATGCTATTGACCTGCAATTGTGTGTCCAGAGCATCCAGATAGATCAATCTCCCAAGTCTTTGCCAAATTTTCCATCTCCAACAAAAAAGCTCAATGAAATTTCGCCAATTCCGACTTTGCCAGCTTCTACATTAACCAAAAGAGATAGATAATCTGCTCTTCTTTTGACGTCGAATGAAAACATAAAAAAGTGAAATTGAAAAATCGCAAAAAAGTGCAGGCTGCTCTGAAAGCACAAGAAGCGAGGACTGCAAAAATCAACAGTAGAAAGCAGAAGACCCAAGCACCAAAAATGTTTACGGAAAATAAAAATTCATTATTAGCACCCAGAAAGTGAGATAAAGTTTTAAAAAAAGGTTGATGTTTGAGTACACGGACAGCGCAACATCAGAAACACAGTATGCCAACGAAAATGACGATTATGAATTTTTAAATATGAAAAAGAAGTTGAGAAATCGCAAATCAAGGAATTGTGCAACCAGAAACTTATTTAAAATTAATTTTAAGTAAGTATTTTAAATCCAAAGTAATTTTAATCCAAAGCATAAAAATGGGGCGCTTGTCCCTTAAGATTTTTGAAATAGCCAATTTTCCACTTTTTATTAAAAATCCCACAATACGTTTCTAATTTAAAATATTTATAAATCAAATATTGTTCTTACTTTTGGGTATACTACCTGACAAAAATTACAAGGGCCTCGTAAACATATTTACAAAACGACAGTTTCAATTTTAAAAAACGTGGGACAATTGTCCCGGAATTACTCTATTATATTCCAGAATGGTAATTTATTTTTGACCATATATTGACCAGTTTTCCCTACATAGGGCATTGGTGTGAAAGATCATATTACGCTTTTCTTAGGCATTCGCGAGTTTTTCTGACCAGTGCCACACTGGGAATAGAATGACCTGGCTGATGCCTCTTTAATCCCTCGTCAAGATTTCTGCACGGGGAATTGTTGAGTCAATAGGAGTAAGCTGAGATAGTAACATATAGAGGGAGGAAGTATTAAATATGTAAATAAATAATTATGAAATATTATATTAACTTTCACGAAGTACTTACTTTTAAGAGGTATTTTTGTATGTCTGTATTGTAGATATACAACTTCCCAGTAAAATCACTTCCTGGAAACTTGACCGCTTCACGCAAGAAACTTAAATGGATACGAGGAACAGAAGGCACGCAAATCTTTAAACTTTATTTTTATTCGTTGAGCTCTGCGTCATATCGTTGTCGTATATTAATTAGCCAGCAAGTTATTTTTAGCATGATAAAAATCTCAAGTTCACGTCAATTTAAAAATAAAATCCAGGTAATAAGAATTGTGGGTTCGATAGGATTCTTCTTTCGAAAATTAACTATTTTGAAGTATTATGAGAAATTAACTCTCTGTTAATTTTAATGGTAGAAAAACAAATTGACAAAGTTCCTATGGCTTGAAATTTTTGATAAGAAATTTTTAATTTTGTAATTTTTATGTCAGATCAGGATTTAGGGAACGTAAAGACCCCCGTATACACAGTTTTATCAAAATCGCAGCTTGCTTATATGCATATATATGATCAAGTGTGTTTAGGGGTAGTAAGCCCTACAATATGATTTTTGAAAAAAATGCAAGAACGCGTCAACTTACTTTTTTATAGTCAGGGAAAAGGGGTTTTTCATCTCTCAATATGCCGAAACTTTTCCAATTAGTTTTTTTTCAAAAATATTATTTTCTTCTATGTGAACCAATTAAACCACCTCTTGACACTAACATATTTGGGGGTTTGTTTCACCCCCTTGAACCATTCATTGGCAGATAAGAAAAAATACGTGTCGCTTATTTTTTGGTCTCCTACAACATATATCAAGGTCATTAAAATCTTGGGGGGGGGGGCATCTAGGGTACTTTCCTTGTTAGTACTGCAGCAATTCCAAGAGATGTCTCCTGACTAAAATTAAATTGTTGCTGCACAATATTCATGTCATTTGCTGATAATGATGGTTGTCCTTCATATTTTTTTTTTGTTTTGTCAGTCACATTAAGAAATGAGTAACTATTTCGTTGAGATAATGCCAAATTAGTATTATTTCCAACATTTCCTCCTTCTTTTACGCTATATTTCAGCAAGAAATAGGTCAGCTGTTCCCTTGACTTTGGAAGTGACGTTTTCACAAGTTTAACAATGTTATCGAGAAGGGTTGACAGGTTAAATTTATGGCTTTTCTCTTCATCTACTAGAGGAATGCAGTAGGTGCACCGTTCTTCAAATTTTGATATTTCGATAATATTTGGAGGTCCGGGTACATCTGTGGTAGAAAAAGAAGGAGAATTAGAAAACAGAGAGTATGATTTCGTCTAGAGCAAGTTTGTTGACACATAAGAAATGTGATCTTTAGACAGTTTATGTAAAAATGGAATCGAAGTATGTGGTTTTGAAAATGCATAGTAACAAGATAATATATAAGAATAATTTTGAGATAATTCGAAAATCTCCCTTACTTGTCTTATTACTATTTGAAATTAGGATAAAAATACTTTTTCGTTGAGGTAAAATAGCGCCTTTAGCAAAATTTTCCATTCCGGGTGTTCTGGCTGTCTGACAAATTCGACACTCACATATATTGGTTGATCTTAAAATCATTCTCAAAGGTGGAATTTTACCGAAATCTGGTTCCCTTTTAAGCTTATTATACTCGTTGTCTTTCCAAAACACAGCAAGCAAACCTTCCTCCGGCAATTTTGACATAAAATGCTAGCGGAAAATTCTATATTTGGAAATCTAAAACTATTTACAAACAGCGTCCTCATTTTTTCAGGAAACTTAATGCGTCTTTATTTCTATATCAACTATTTGACACCCTATGTACACCGGAATCAATTTATTTACAATAAACATAGTGTCAAATATACTGCAATAAAAATGTGTCAAATTAGAACGGCTCTAATTGCGGTAATATTTGAGCTAGAGAAAAGTTTTTTTTTGGGTTTATAAATAATTTGACCTGCTTTCATTTATTATTAATCGATTTTCCTGTAGAATCCACAAAGAAGAAGGTATTTCACAAAAACTGAAATTTCCGAGAAAAAAATGCACTAAAAATTACTTTTACGGCCCATATCTTCTAAACTATTAGAGTTAGAATATTTTTATTTTCGTAGCCGATTTAAGAATATTGTCTACCTTGTTTTTTATTCATAACTTGTAGTTGTACGATGTACGCGTCACGAGCTGTTTTTTACAAAAGAATTTTTTTGTCACGAAATTACAGGTTTTAGATAAAAAAAATATCACTTATAGCCTATTCTCTAAGAAATATACAAGACAAATGGTCTGTAAACTGTAAAAAATGAGTTTTTTCAAAAATAACCCTAACGATTTTTTTAATTTTGGCTTAAAATAGTCGGAGGTCATCCCTGAAATAAAAATTTCCAGACATAACGAACATACAAAAGGCCCGTATCAGTTAAAGCTGGTTTAAGGTAGGCAAGCATGAGACTAATTGTGTATTTTCTGAAAAATTTCAATAGAAAATAGGGATTCTAAATTTACTCGTTCAAAACTTTGAGGTGCATATGATCTGTTTCTAGTTCTAAAGTATCAACGTCTTCGGTTACCGAAGCCTAAAATATTCAACGTTCACCACTTTGAAATTCCAAACTAGAAACTCAGTCCTGTTCTATGATCCGTAGAATAACTGAAATTATATTAACAATTGTGAAATTTAATTTGTGTCGCTTGAAATTTCTAAACTTTTTTATTAGCATTTGCATATTACAGCTCTATTTTACACATCAAGATATTACAGAAATTATGCATACATTTTTTATTAAAGCTCACGCGAACCTTACTTTAAGGTGTCTGAAAAGTAATTATAGCAGTGAAGTGTAAATTTACGCGTCTCTTTTTTGAAACATATTTCTTTTACTTTGACAAATTTTATTTTAATCTAACCAAAGAAAGTGGTGTAGCGATTTTTCTTTCATGCAATAATTTATTTTTGAAAACCGGATTCGCTTTTTATTACCAACAGATTTTTCAAAATATATTATACATGTTTTATGTTATTGCTTCTTGGTAAAATTTTGTATTTTAAAAAATAAATGTTAATATAATATCATAACATATTTAAAAAGATTCCGGATTTTCATCAATTTTTGCTTATGTTGTTACAGTTATACACCGAAAATGGGTATTTTTAATTGATAATTCAAATTTCAAGTCAAGAATTTTTTTAATTTTTAACTAAAAGCGATAAATCTTAAAAAATGTAATAGGTATATTTTCAGTTGAAAAATTCATTTTAAAACAAAACAAATAATGCCATTAAACAGTTAAATTTGCAACTAAAGAAAAAAGCCTGCCTTAAAACAATAAATTAAAAAAAAATAGTTTAGCTTTTACGCAAGTAGCTGAATTTTCAATTTAAAAAAATTAATTTTTAACAAAAGAGTTAACCTTTCAACGAAAGAGATGAATTTTGAAATAAAATATAAATCTTTCAAACGAAATAGTTAAATACTCAAGAAAAGAGGATTTTCTAACCTAAAAATTGAATATTCATTCAAAAAATGATTTTTCTTAATAATATAGTAATAATTATTATTACTATTATTACACCATTAAGCCGTTTCCCTTTCGGGGTAGGCGTGACTCACTCGGTAGGGAGG
>JAAAKG020094508.1:0-16165 GCA_010014905.2 Druon quercuslanigerum
CCATTTACTTTACCTTGATATACTTGTTTCGTTAGTCGTCCATCCTTCATTCTCTCAACATGCCCGAACCATCTTAATCGATTTCGTTCCCATGTGTCAACTAGCGTTTCTTCCGCACCACATTCTTTAAGGATTATCTCGTTACTTATTTGGTCCATCAGATTTTTCCCGCATATTTTGCGCAGGAATCTCATGTGGATCGCGTTAATTTTACTCTTATCTTTCTCTTGATATCTCCATGTCTCGCTGCCGTATAGTACAGTTGGTACAAATATGGAATTATGTATTGCCATTTTAGCCTTATTTCATATATTTTTACTTCTTATAAGGGGGCCTGCTCTAAAATGATTTCAAATCATTTAATCACATTTTGTGTACGGATCAAGTTCAAAATTGATTGTTAAGATTTTATTATTTCAAACGGAAAAATTGTGGCTAAGAGTTCGGCCTCTTTATTCTCATTGACCGTGAAAAATGTTTGCGAACCAGGAAAAACCGGGAAGTAACCGAGAATTTGTTTCTTCAAATATAAAACGGTCACCCTGTAATCTATTGTTCTTGCAGGTACAGGTTTTCCAATTATTTTATTTAAAGCCTAAGGTGCGTAAAAACTTATTAATATTATTAATACTATAATATTATGAAGCAAGGGCCAGTAGGAATGTTTTATGATAATTTATAAAGGCCGCCGTTAAACATGCACTGAGTCATTTTCGCAAAGCAACACCCGATGGGTAAAAATCGAAGATAAAGGTGACTCGCCTTTGTGCACCATAAATTGCGAGCTGTGTGCGAGTTTTGTGCGAGATGCTGACTTTCTAGCATAGAAATCATGATGGCAAAATTGTAGAAACTTCCTTTAAAGAAAAACTACAATTTCGGTCGATGCAGCTACTTTTCCGTCCGTACGGTTTAAAAAGTGTCTTAAACTTTTATTTTAAAAAGGCGGAAAATCAAATTAAAGAAGTTAATAATTCTTTTTTATACATTTTTGTTCAGTGAATTGTTGTTTTCATTTAAACTGTATAGTAAAACTGCAGTTTGTTTGCAGAATTACTAAGAGAAAGTAAGTACCTTGTGAAAAGTATTATTTTGTGCTGTATTTTCGAGCGTGCATGCAAATTTAAAATACGCAGAGTATTGTACGCGCCACGTGCGCACTAGTTAATGAGTCTGAAGTTCGCAACGTTGACAAAAAAACGAGAAATGACGTATTTGAAAAGTTAACATGTTTTTATTGAATATGGCTAAGATTTACTTTTTACCGACGAAACCCTGTAGGATCTATCAGTTACATACTTCTTGAAATTTTAAATGAAACGATGCATTGAAACATTTTTTTTATTAAAAGCAAAAAACATAAGATTGAATTTTTAGTAACTTACATTATTTTTGCGTTGCCGCGATCGACTCGAGTAATAGCCGCGATCGACCGGTCCTGCTCTAGAGCATGTGGAACCAACCTCAATTCGACCCCTAAATATGATCAAATTCATGAAAAATAGAAAATTTTGAAAAGTAAAAAAACTTGTATTGATTATTGCTGCATTAACTGTTGGAAGCACCGCGAAACAGTTCCATCTCTATGGAGCATGTGTAACCCACCCCAAATCAACCCCTAAACATTATATAACTTTAGACTGTCGTGTTGTGTTGTTAAAGACTCATCATTTTAGTTAAACTGAATTTGTTAGCTTACAAATGTAACTTATGTTTTCTTCTTTTTTGTTGAAAATACATTTTTTTGCAACAAGAGTGGCTTTTTCCATTTTTGTTACGAATTAACCTTTTTTAGTTGCGTATTTCTGGGTTGTAAAATCAACTTTTCGGTAGAAAATTCGTCTTTTTTTCGTTAAAATCAACTGTTTTTTATTGAGTTATTTATTTCAATTTCAGCTTTTTTGCTATTTTTAACCCACCTTCTTCCTCAATGTTAATATAATAATCATATTAACATTTTTTGACCTTCTATTTTTACAGTGGAAGTTACAGAATCTCCGATGAAATAAAGTAAAATGTCAATACATTTTACCTTGCAAAGAAAGTTGCAGACAGCAATGCTCGAAGAAATTTTTACCGGAATAAAGGAAGCTGCTTTTCAAACATTTCCACTCGTTGAGCTTCGGTGAACGTAAACTTTTCCTGGATGCGCAAATTTCTTCACAACAAGTTAAAAGAAGAAAACTGAAAGATATCCAAATACCTGTAAAAATTCGACTTTCGATTTTTGGTGATAACATTTTTGTCCGTTTTCTTGAAGAAGAAATTCTGTAATTTTTGTTTCAACATTAACCCGTGCTGCCGGGCTTTCGAAATTAACATGGGGTTTTAAATGGGAAAAGCTTGATTTTCAAAAAAATTGAAAAAAGAAGTACTTGTTATACATTTTTTTTTGAAGTAAAGTTTTACAATTTCTTAAGGAGTATTAAAGGAATAGTTTCCACTTAATCGCTTTTAAGTTTGACACACACAAATCCCTTTAAATTCTGTCCGAAAAATAACCCAAAAACTGCAAAATAGCAGTTTTCTATCAAATTCATGCTAAAAATGGTATTTAAAAAAAATATCAACATTCTTAATTTTTAAATGATAATTAACGAGTTTTGAAGTATATTTTTAATTACTTTAAATTGTTTAAACAATTATTATTTGTTTAATCAATTTTTCTCCCTGTAAATAGTAAAAAATTATTATCTCTCGGAATAAATCGTACAAAGTTGATGAATGTCAAGAGTATTATTTCTTGCTTAACTTACTTGGTAATTATTTAAACAATTGTTATTTGTTTAAATCATTTTTTCTTCCTGAAGTTGTAAAAAGTTATAATTTTCTGGTAATCATGACACAATTAAAGAATGTTGACAGCAATATATTTTTGAAAAGGATGTTTGGTAATTACTTAAAAATTTTTGATTTGTTCAAAGAATTTTTTCCCCCTTGTAATTTTTTTCCCTTCCGATTGCTGGTCAGGAATCTGGGGTCAGTTTATGTGTGCTTCAAGCCCAGAAGTGCCCTAAAAGACCCCAAGGGGTGCCAGAGAAGGTGAATTTTTGTTATGTAATGTAATTTTTTTAATGTAATGTAATGATTTCTAGGCCCCATAGCTCGCAAAATAGTCATAGGATTTTGTTGTACCCATGGAGACTTTTGTTCGGCATGCCGAGAATATCATTTTCTCAAAGTGTCAGCCAAAGCGACGGAATGATTTTTTCCATTGGTTTCGTGCGGGGTCCTTTGTTAAAAATTAAAAGAAATGTATCGAAATTATGTAATTTTGCAATAAAACGTAGCATCGAGTACTAATTTGAAAAGAAAATTGATATGTATGACTCAATTTTGAGAAATTTTCAAAAAAAGACAATAAATAATTACGTAAATAATTGCATCATGTTTTTATAAAAATGTATTACTTTAAATAATGACGAATAATTACATTTCAATAAGAAAATACGACTGTTTTTTACATTTTTGGGAATAAATAATTGTTTAAATAACGTGTTAGTATTCGGGGGGTGTCTTGCCCTTTAGCTCGGTCTTCTTGTTTTGTTACGATTTGTTATGTGGAGTGGAGGGGGATCCGTGAACAAAAATTGTCGACAACATTCTTGGCTGCGACACTGGGTGAAAATAGCTTTTTGTGGCGTTTTCAGGTTGTTTATCTAATAATTAGATTTATGAATTTCTGACATATCCCTTTTCTATATTCAAATTTAAAAATAAATATACTTCATGCAGTAATTCTTTCACGTAGTTTTCAACTGTTTTCATCTGATTTCAGAAAAAAATTATCGTTAATATTTATTGTGCACGCAGTTTAATTTCAACGTTTTCTGTTCATTGTGAATATTATAAAGATATTTTATTATTTGCGTATAACAACTGCAGATGATAATAATTGGCGAAAATATGTATGTGCGTAATTTAATTTTATAATCTACAATTGAGCAAAAACGTTTAACACTAAGCTAAGCTGCCCATTTTCGGCAGGAGTACTGGGCATCCTTCCACCAACCACTTTGGAATTGGCCTGAAGCTTTTGCTAATTTCTGGTATCAAAAAACTCTTTAACATTTTCCAATCATTATTTGTTGGAGTGACTTGATGCCTGCTTAGCACATTAACAGAATAGGAAATATCTTGTCTAGTCGCGCCTGTCAGATACAATAAACTTCCTACAGCCTCACTGTATGGAGCATTTTCTTTTGTCTCAGTGATGTAGTTTAATTTCTCACTATCACAATTTAATCCTCTCATTTTTCTGTTTCGATTAACATCAACCTGAGTAGTAATACTTCAGAATTTCTTTGGCTCACCCACGACAGTCATTTCAAATACTTTACTTAACCCAGATATAATTTAATTTAATTATATACTGCCATTGCTCGCCGCCAGTATACCATCTACATACAGAAGTAAAAGTAAAAAGATGACATTCACTCTTCAAACGAATAAGACACGGTTTTAAGTCTGCATTTTTAAGACCCATTTTCAATGCTACATATGTGAACCTTTCATTCCAGCGGTTAGGACTAATCCGTTATCCGTAAAGATTGCACTCAATTTTGAACACCTGTTCTCTTCGCTCCTTCTCAGAGTGAGGCGTACCTTCAGGAATCTACATATATATTTCCTCGCCTATTCTGCCATTGAGGAAAGCTATTTTGACATCTAACAAACGTCTAGATCATATTTGTTAATTGCCGCAAATACGCTACGCTCCAAAGGCATTCGGGAATTCAGGTAATTCATAAAAGTTTCTGTCCTTAAAATCTCGAATAACCAATCGCGCCTTTTATCTGACTTTTTCATCAGATTCGAGTTTACGTTTAAAATCCCACTTGGAATCGATTATATTTGCCTTTTGACCATCACTCATCATTCCTTGACGATGAACTACTCTCCAAACTTTATTTTTGTTGATAGAAATCACCTCCTCTTCAATCGCTTTTTGCTATACATTTATTTCTTTAGTCTGCATTGCTTCTTTATAATTTATTTGTTTTAAATTAATGTTAGCAATTGAAGCATGAAATATGTCGTCAAATGCTTGATTCTCATGCAGATTAAACTCGTCAATTTTTAAACATATTACTTTCTTTAGACTTATCTGTTTTTGGTTTAATTTTCCTTGTTCTACCTCGTTTACGTTTATTTTTTCCCTCTGACTTTGAATCTTCTTCAGATTTATTTTAATCTTTGTAAAATTCAATAAAACATTTTTCTTTATATATTTCTTTTCGTAATGGCAGAAAGTCTTTAATGTCTTTTTTTCTAGTATTTATTTCCATAGAATAATTTTTCATTAAATCACGCATCACTACTTTCATAATATTCTATCTATCTAAATTTATTACCTGTTTTTCTCTGAAGTTATATGTAAGTTACGTACCCGAATATTTAAAATCTGATTTATATGAAAGCTATGATGAGAAGAAAACCGACCAGACACACCATTATTCTTGGGTGTATCAGGACTAGCTAACTGAAACTCCGCGCAAATAACACACCTTAGCGTCATAACAGATTTCGAGCACTTCGTACAAATATTTCAAGACACTGTCCTGAATCGCTCTTTGCTTTTATAGGATATGCCATACCTAATCTTGAGAAATAATCTATGAATACTACAATTAATCTATAGCCTTTGAGATGAGAAATTGGAGTAATTGGTCCCATGACATATGAATGAATAATTTGTAAAGGACCTGTGGCTCGCCTATGCGTCCAAGTAAAACTCATTTATTGAACTTAGAAATCATACAAACTTCACAATCTAGCCAAGACTCATCAAAAACTGCTTCATTTAACTGCGTTTTATTGCTTTACTATTTTTGAGAAATTTTTTATAATTCTTTGAGAAAGGTGATTCTGTGTCTGGTTATTCTACCACTGGCAACTCATCAATATCGTGAAATTTACGATCCCAAATGGGTGTATCAAATTTCAATGGCCCATGCAGCTTATTTTTCTCGCCTTTTGTATCTTTATTTTCCTCACCTCTCCCTCCTGAATCAAAAATCCCGTCAGTATTTTTCGCGCTTACGCTATTTACAATCTCTTTTTCATCATTTCCATTTTGAATTTTTGATTAATCTTTTTCCATGCTTCCAAGTAATTTTTCTTTATCTGTTAAACTACGCGTAATTTACCTTTTCGCGCCTAAATTTTCCTCAGATAAATTTGCTATTACTTGTCTATTTATAATTTTCGGAAGCATCTCACAATCTGAATTAACTTTATTAACTTCAAGCTCAATTATCGAGTAAGCTCTTTTCTACCCGCCTGAAATGAACAATTCTTTTGATACTGGATCAAATATCCATTTTCGCACTATTTAAATATATACCAAGACCCATCTCTAAAAATTTACGTAACGATTGCAAGTTCTCTATGAGAGCTTCGGCACAAATAGCTTTTTCAATTTCTAGCAAATTTCCATTTTCTAATTCGCGCATTTACTCATACCGTTATTTGTCTCGTCAAACTTTTAAAAATGATTTTGTAGTGGGTCAAATGCTCTATCGCGGCTGAATCTGCTAGAAATTTCGGAAAGAATTATTATATTAGAATTATATATTGCGTACTGTTTAATTGTTTTCTCACATTATGTGCTGTTAAATTAACCTCGCATCTGTTAAGTTCTTTTATTCTATTCATAATTTCAACTGAATCTTGAATATGCATAACTTTAGAGTTATACGGTTGATCTAAATGATTAATTAAAATATCAAGAACTATAAATCTTTGTTTTTTTAACACACTCTCATCTTGTGTATTAGATTTGACTGTTTTATCAATAATGCGAAATGAATCACATGTTTTCAACTCAGATGATAAATAGTCGCAGAAATGTTAAAATACATAATCGACTTGCCACGCGCTCATCACATTAGCGTGACCAAAATCAAGTCGTCAAAGAGAGAGAATAAGTACGATTATGAGAAAATGCAGTGCAGGCGTCCTCCAAACTGTCACAGTTTTCAACTAAAAAAATGGAATAGTGACATTTTCAGTTCAAATATTTATTTTCAACTGAACAAAAATGAATTTCCAATAGAATAGTTAAAATTTCAACCGTAGAAATTAATTTTATATGAAAAAAAGATGAGTTTCTAACTACAAAAATTAATTTTTAACAAAAATTAAATACTTTTTTAATCAAGCAGATGAATTTTCAGCCGAAAAGATCATTTTTTTAAAACAAAATACATGCATTTTCATAAAATGATTTGAAATTGAGGTATTTTTATACTAATAGTTAAATTTTTAACCAAAGAAATTAATTTTTAATTTCAAAAATGATATAGCCACTAAGAGGATTAATATTCTACGACAAAAAAGAATACATGAATTTTCAGTCGAATATGAAATAGTTTAGTTTTCAGTTATAAAGATGAATTTTCTACAACAAAAAAATATATAATTTTCATTAAAAACTAAAATAATGTTTAGTCAATTATTAATTTTTAGAAAATTTGAGCCAGGTTAAGATATATTTAGAAGTTTTAAAATGATTTCAAAATAAATTCAAAATTTTAAGAGATTTACAAAAAAGAAAATTCTAGAAAAACAAAAAATTATTTTTCTTAAAATTAAGTTAAAAAGAATCAGTGCAAAACTTTTAAAATAGAATCTGGAAGATTATAAGGTAATTTTTTTAATTTTGCAGGATTTGCAAAAAAATCAGGAGAAGTTCGAGAGTTTGAGT
This sequence comes from Druon quercuslanigerum, assembly GCA_010014905.2. NCBI lineage: Eukaryota > Metazoa > Arthropoda > Insecta > Hymenoptera > Cynipidae > Druon > Druon quercuslanigerum. Next base: position 7,709 of record JAAAKG020094508.1, read on the forward strand.
ATATATACTGAAAAATTTTCTATAAAAATTATAAGACTTATTAAGCAATTTCAATTTTCAGTTTCCAAATGTTATGTTCCAAATTTCTAAAGTAAGAACTGAAAAATGATCTTTTGAGTTTGAATCCATTGACACAAAAGAACCAATGGTTTATTTACTATATGCTAATTTTCTATATTTATAAAATACACTTAAGCACTTTGATTCTTCTTACTTGTTAAATAGTCTTTCAATTTAAGTTTTATAAACAAATTCGTTAAGCAATAAATACAACTTTTGCTAATTATTAAAAAATTTCCAAATGAAGGTAGGAATTAGAATATTCATGCTTTAGCACTGGGAGTGCAAAATTATGTAAGGATCAATTTGCACTAATAATAAGGAAAAAGGATAAAGAATAATATTGCACTAATAAAGTAAAGCTACTGCAGTGCATTTTAGTTAAATGTACTCAACTTTTTAAGTCAAATAACAGATCGTTAAAGTCTTGATAATTCGTAGATTTTGAATATCATACTAATAAATTACCAAGTGTTAAGTTCAAAACACGTTATATGCAAAGTTCTAATAGCATTTGAAAACTTTCTTTTGGGAGTCAAAAACACTCCCCTAAAGTTTTATAACAATTTTTTAAGATTTAAAATATAAATAAAAATAGTTCAAAGCAAGTCGATTTATACCTGTGCAGAACCGTAGCACTTATCGCACTACCGCTTATCGCAACTTCCCCTACTCGCTTTGATCCCACAAAAATTTAAAAAAAAATGGTTACATTCAATGTCAAACTTAGACATTACCTTTTTTGAACAGATTCAATTTTCATTCAATGTCAAACAGATATGAGGGTAAACCCAAGGGTACTGTATAGCGATAATTCCATTAAAATATTTGTTACACTTCCTAATAAAAATCGAAAAAAGGCGACTTTTTCGCTATTTTTTTAGACTCGTGGTAAATTTCTCGACTATTTAACCATAAAATGTGTGATATACGTTCATGAAAATGTATTTTTAATACGGTGCAACAATAATATATAAGGAATGTTGACATTCAAATAATTTTTATTGACTTTGAATTACAAGAGAATATTTAAAAGTGATATATTGCTCTTTATTTGGCAATAAATTTAATGTTTAATGTATAAATTATCAGTTTTGTTGTTTGCCGTGTTTTTCCTTTACTTGTTCCATCCATTACTTTTTTTTCGTCTTTTCTTCCATCGTGGTGAAAAGCCTTTATTTCTGAAGCCAAAGAGTTCGAAGTGCTTTTCTGAAGTTGATGAGTTTTTATTCTTCCCTAATAGAGTTTACTCTTGTCAAAAACTAAAACTTTTCCTTCCGGAATGTACTTACTCACATAGTGTAAAATTCCTGAAGCCAGTAAAGCAGCATACCTTTATCCGATGCCGTATCTGTCACAGACTTTTGAAAATGTTGGACAGTTTAATCTTGTAAGACCTGTAAATTGATTCCAATAAGGGACCCATGTATCCTCAATATCTTCTTCGGCGGGCTGGTAATCGTCTTTTACATTGTCATCCATAATCAGGCCACAATAAGAACTTTTACCTTCAATTTTCACCTTCTGACCTTTCTTTGGATAACTTCTTCACTTTAATCTTGAAGTACTGATCTGATTGTTCCGAATCAATTTTCGGAAGATACGTAAATAATGTTCTCATTCGCCTGGAAGATCGCTGATCTAAGAGAAACAGTCTGGCAGATTTAGAAAGATCTATGTCACAGGTGCATGAAGCATTTTCACACTTACAAGCCGCAGTATGAAATAAATTTGATTTATTTGCACGAAACGCATTACGTTGCTTTTGTACCACGATTTGTCTTTATCTCCTCTGTGGCATTTTTTCAATTTCGTCAACTCATCTTGATCTGTGTTAACGATCTTTGCGATTCTTGCTTCTGTACGAGTTGGGATGGAAGTTTTATTCCATATATCCTGACGCCTTCTCACAACTAATCGCGAAATATCAGAAAAACTTGAGTATCTTTTAGATTCTTTTTCAGTTCGAATTTTTTCGCATTCGAAAAAATAGTATCTCATTACATCAAAGTGCGTAGGTAATCTCCGGTTACTTAACTCACTGTATTTTTCAATGATTGGGCATACGCTTAACATATCCATTTTTCAAACTCAAACCACTAACAAATCACATACGATTTTTACTGAATTTAATGCGAAATAGAAATGCTGTTTAAAATTCGAATTTTCCAGCCCTCTTATAATATACTCGCGATTAGACAGTCAAAACTGAACTGAATTCGTTAAATGTAAATAAACCCTTGATGCACTTAAAAATTGCAGTGAAACAGGTTTATTTTGATTCTGGGGATTATTGAGCGGACCATGAACGCAACGAAATTTCATCTAATATTAAAAAATTAAAATTTTTAGACTTTGCTCATTTTTGAAACTACAAATGACTTCGGTTCAAAAATTTAACAGGATGTCTAAATTGAAACTAATGTCAGAAATCAGCATAAAAGTAATACTTTGATAATTTAATGACATAACAAGATAATATATGTACCGAAAATTTTTTTATTTTATTCTATTCAGAAATAAAGAGCAATGTATCACTTTTAGATATTTTGTTACCATCCAAAATCAAGAAAAATGCTTTTAAGGTCGACATTCTGCATATATTATTAGTGACTTTAGGGCAGTGTTTCTGACAACTTTGTTTTTTCCGATACGTCCTATTCCGCATTTTAGGCAGCTATTCGGATGAGTGAGGGGAAACCGTGTAAAAGGGGAACCGTTCGCACGTAGCTGGGGCGTAATTGACATCGCCTGTGTCCATTTTATGGCCAATTTAACTGCTTGCCTTACGCTCTCTACTCAACTTTCCCTCACGCTGCTGAGTGATCGCGAGATGCTATCATTGGCGATTTCAACTTATGTCACTTGCAATTAAAAGATAAAAATGAGAATAAGTGCCATGCATAGCTTCACTAAAATTAAACTGCTGTAGTTGTAAATTTCCATTATCATTAGACATTTTAAACGGACATAGATCAATACATCGACCTTTTGTACATTTTATGGCCACCCGCTCTTGACGCACTGTGCGTGTAGCCATCCATAACTTAATTCAGATATAAAAACTGTAAGATAAATATTTTTTAACCTTGCAGGGGTAAATGAAATTTCTAGAATGTCAGGAATACAACTGTATAAGCTTGGTATTGATATTTCAATTAGGCAAAACACAGTAAAATTTTAAACGAAGTAAATTTCGAAAATGGCAAAAATCGGGTTTTCCATTAGCATTTCCTTAAAATTATGTAAAATAAAAAAATAACTATATTGATATATAAACTGTACACTTTCAGCTATAAGGTGGTGTTAGCAGCTTGTATGGGTAATATAAAAGTATACTTATTTCTCAAGCTGAAAATTGTGAATAGATACCCACTACGCGCTTCAAATGCTTCTAACTTGAATAGATTTACAATGCTGCCTGGGGACCCATGTCTGGCAAGTAGGCCCTGTTTTCCACTAATTTTGGGACCCGTACCACCTCTCCCCTCCTTACATATTTTTCACAGTTTGGACTTTTATACTACCTCCGGGTGGCTGCCCATTTAGGGTTAAATAGCGATTAGCCCGATGCATCGCCCCCACTTTCCTGTTCTCTTACGATCCATAGGGGAAAAAGTGGTGAAACTAATCTAACAGGTGGCACCCCGATCAGTTTGTCTGGCTTTTGCATTGACATCCAATGCAGATATTTGGAAACTGATGAAAAAATGATTAGTTTGTGAGAAATTGATAAAAAGTGTATTATTGAAAATGTGAATAGCGAATCTTTTAATTTTGGTAAAAGTTATTTTCTTTGTTAATAAGTGCGGAAAGCATGGGTCTTAAATGCATAGCTCCGGGTTGCAAAAGTCAGGTTATGACAGCAACGTAGAAAAATTTCATGTGTTCTTCGTATTTCCTCCAATGCTATTTAGAGTTTGTTTGTTTAGAGTTTAAAGGTTTAAAGATTCTTTACTATGCAATTCAAACTACAGTTTTATATTCTTAATTATTATTGGATTCATATTGAACAGTAGGGCGTATCGAAAAAACAAAAAGTTGTTTGCGCGAAGGTCTAATAGCAATGAAAACTTTATTTTGGGAGTCAAAAACACTCCGCTAAAGTTTCCTCATAAAAATTCCTTCGCGCTCCTCATCGTAAATATAGCTAAACATCTCAAAAACACGAAGGACTTCCGCAAATTTAAACAGCAACAATTTTTTGTTTAAAATTTAAATTATTAATATAAATAGTTCAAAGCTAGCCAATTTTTACCTATATAGCAATAATTCCGCTAAAATATTTTTTACCCTCCCTAATTGACTTAAGTTTCAAAAAATCGAAAAAAGTCGACTTTTTCGCTATTTTCTTAAAGTTATGTTAAATTTCACGACTATTTGAACATATGATGCGTGATACACATAAATTCGAATGTATTTGCAATATGATGCAACAATAATGTATAAGGAATGTTGACATTAAAATAATTTTTATTGTCTTTGAATGACACAAAAATATTTAGAAGCGATATATTGCTCTTTATTTAAAAATAAAATTATTTTCGGTATATAAATTATTAGAAAAAATAGTTCATAGCAAGTGAGTTTGTACCTACTAGCAAAAAATAAATTAATTTAATTATTTAATATTAATTCAATAATTAATTATAATTGGTAATAATTAATTAAATAATAATTATGAATTAAATAATTCAATAATTAATTATAATTGGTAATAATTAATTAAATAATAATTATGAATTAATTAATTTTTTGCAATGCAGGTACAAATTCATTTGCTGAGATCTATTTTTTCTGATATTTTATCAATGGAAAATTAATTTTATTGTCAAATAAAGAGCAATATATCACTTTTAAATATTTTCTTGTAATTCAAAGTCAATACAAATTATTTTAATGGCAAGACTCATTATATATTACTGTTGTAACATATTGCAACTCTAAGAAAATAGCGAAAAAGTCTACTATTTTCGATTTTTGATTCAAAATGGTTACCCTATACAAATGAAGCTCTTCTTAGACCGCATTATTATCGCTGTTATTCATCACTTGTCGTAAAGCGAGTCGAAGTCGAAACGATGAGATCTCAAAAAAAGTCATGTTCATTACAAAATGGGTTCGCTTCTTTGCATATTCTGGTGAACGTCGTCTTTGTCCGATAGTGCGTACGTTGATATGCTAATTTGAATAGTGCACAATAAAGATTGTACCTCGTTCTTCTTTGTCTAGCCGCTCTCGATGGTACATGTAATTATATTTCTGACAAAATGCTTGGACAATCTACATAGTTCTTGATGACGTTGTAGAGAAAACGCAAATCGGCGAAAAGGAATCGTTCATAAATTTGCTGAACATTTAGTAGCGTTCCTATGACACTGTAATAATGATAAAATCTTGTCATAGGCATTCCAAGTTGTCTTGCTGTAAATCGCAAAAATCGGTTCTGAACTGGCTCAAGTCTTACTTTATAGATACTATAGCAAGGCGATCAGATTACAGATGCATATTCGAGGTGAAGCCTGACCATTGAGAAATAAAAGTTGTTTGGGTTATCGGATTCCTGAATTTAGTAGCATTTCTCGTGACAGTCGCTAAATGACAGGGAGTTGTCAAAAAGGAGGCCCAGGTCACGCACTGTCGTGACCCTCTCAAGTATTTCCCCACCTAGCATGTAATTGTGTCGAAACGTGAGCTTTTTTCTAGAGAAGGTTATAACCACATATTTTTTAATGTTCAACGGCATCCTATTCAGGGTGCACCAAGATAGAAGTCGATCAAGATCGTTTTGCATCTCGCTGCAGTCCGAAACGGAGCGAATAGCCTTGTACAGCTTAAGATCGTCGGCAAACAAAAGAAATAAGCAAGATTTTTAAATGACGCTGATTTCGATGACGTAGAGGAGGAACATGAGGGGACCAAAGTGCGATCCCTGCGGTACTTCAGAGGTTGCCTCTGAGTAATTATTTTTGACACGAACAGCCTGCAATCTAACACTTAAGTAGCTCGCTAACCATGAGAGCATTTTTCCATACACACGAACTCCTCCAAGCTTTTCCTACTCTAGTTGGTTTGCGAGATAGCGCGTGTAAACGCAAAGGTTTGTAGTTGTGAATTCCCTCTTCATGAAACCATGCTGTTCCTCTGCAATGATATTAGCAGAATCTTGGTGCAGTCTGTCATGTACAATGCTTTCAAATATGTTCGGAATCGAGTTGAGAATAATTGAGACTCCGGATTCTATAACCACGCATAAAATTTGCCTAGCCGCTTTAGGCCGCTCGAGTTGGCCTCTGATGACTTGAATATAAGTTTTCGATAATTTAATTTTTTAAAACATCATTTTGTAGAAAATTTCATGGCGCATCTTTTTCTCTCGACAAAAAAGTTCTATCTTTTACCGTTTCTGTAAATAATCAAAAAAACTTCATTAGATAAAAATTGAATACAATATCCTTCAAACTCTTCTTAAGATAATGTTCAATTTAAAATTAATTTATTTTGTTAAATAAAAAAGTTATACATTTTTTTGGTAATCAGTATCAAAATAACGTTAGACAATTTTCAAACGCTTCGTTTATCTAGGGAATTTTAAGTAATCCCAAGCTTTCAGCAATAAGAATGCTTAGTAGGATATAATGAAGTTTTCTGAAAAGTTTGACCCTAATTGAATTATTCGTTAACAAAATAGGTTCATTCAAATAGCATTGACCGAGCACGTGAGGGGCGATAACTTCGGAGCCCGGTAGCACCGCGCTATTTTGCCCGTTAGAATACAACTATGTTTTTATACAATGCCCTTGAAATAGGCGTACATTAGAAACATAATGTAAACAAAAAGCGACGACATCTCCAATTCATTTTTAAGATTAGCCAGGAAAGTTACACATCTACTAAAATTTAGAGAACATTGCATTTGGTTCCTAAGAAAATAAATCTATAAATATTGAAAATGAATAACTAAAAAAGTAAATGTTGAGTTTGCTAGAAACTCTAACTAGAGATAGAAAAATAAAAAACACCCCCTTTTTATACATATACCTCTGGAAGAATCTTTAATTTATTTTATTTCGATTCAAATAAGAAGGACTCAGTCTCATGCAGATCGTTGTGCAACATCCGCACGAGATCTTTGTCTTTCTTTCCTACAATTAAAACTCTCCCTTCATGGGCTGAAGGTTGATGGGTAGCATTTTACTATCTTCCATTTATGAATCCTACCCTTCAATGTCCGTCTGGTCGATCCAGGGTTCGTCTAAGAATATAGGCATCTCATCGTTTGATTTCTCGATATGAATCGGGTTAAAGAAACGATGAAATACCCTCTTATTCCAAGCACTAAATCGATTTTCGTTGACGTGGTGGTGACACCCCCTCGCCTCGAAACGCCCTAATGTGCCAAGGAATAAACTCCCGTATTTTCAACGGGTTGTTAGTTCGATGTACACCTCTTCGGGTGTTTCGACGGCCTCACCAGTCCGCCAACAAACCATTAAGTTCCAACGCGAGCGTCTGACAAGTGCGCCCCGCCGAGGGAAATTGGTCAGCCCTCCTGATTTTCCCACAGCTTAGGTAGGTTGAAAAGGAGGGACAGCACGAGGTCCCCCCGTCAGTGCACACCCCGACAACTCGCGATTCCCTTCGAACACTGAAGGTTTTCTTTTGTTTTATTTTATTAAATTTTATTAATTAATTCTTTTGGGCATTCCTAAAAAATGTCCTGTTTCATTTATTCCACTTTTGTATTTAAGTAGATCCTTCGTGCGGTTGAAGCTCGAAGGACATGCTAACAGTTTGGTACACGCTAACCTACGAATTCCGTTGTTCCTAATCGTAGGACGATAGCGAGGAGAGCCTGGCACTAAATGTGATACAGCCTAGCTCGCTTATTGCCGACTGACTTTTCTTCCAAATCGCGTTATCCAAGAGGTCCCGTTCGCTCGGACTCTGAATTCCCCCTTTCCGGGGTGGTTGCGCACGCAACGGCATCTGTTTCGCATAGCGGTACATGCAATATATGCAATATATGTCAACCCCTTCGCATTGGAATGTGACTGTTCTAGCTCAGTAGCGTATTTATTTAGTACTTCGCCCGCCTTTCAATAAAATTTACAAGTATATCCCAATTACATATTGAACCGTTTCAACTTGTTTCGTTAGTCGTCCATCCTTCATTCTCTCAACATGCCCGAACCTTCTTAACCGATTTTTTTCCCATCTGTTAACTAGCGTTTCTTCCGCACCACATTCCTTAAGGATTATCTCGTTACTTACTTGTCCATCATTGTTTTCCCGCATATTATGCGCAGGAATCTCATGGCGATCGCGTTAATTTTACTCTTATCTTTTTCTTGATATGTCCATGTCTCGCTGCCGTATAGTACAGTTGGTACAAAT
>JAAAKG020094519.1:0-16165 GCA_010014905.2 Druon quercuslanigerum
TATAATAATAATAATTTAAGCTATAATCTTAGGAAAGATTAAATTTACGAAAACCGTAAATACAGTCCATAAAAATGGTTAATTTCCTTCTCAAGCTTAATAAATTTAAGGTTATAATGTTATGTGAAACATAAAGATAAATTAAAAATTACCTTCTTCGAGAATTTGGCGGTTTTGATGTCAATGAATGCGGCAGATACGGCGTTAATGTATGAGCAAGTGTTGTCAAATGTCACACGGGCTGATCCAATCGGATATTTGTGCTTATCCGTGTCAATTCCTGTAAAAAAGAAAATATCGAGTTAATTCATCAATCGTTATTGTTTAAAATTGTTAATTTAATAAGCAGAAAAGCACATTGCGAGATTTAAAACCAATAAGAATAGTAAATTTAATAATTCCAGTTTATAAGTTTAGAATTGGTGAAACAAATTTTAATTTTAATTTGAAAAAAGGATATTTAGTGAACTTCTAATTACCAGCGTAAATAACTCCATCAAAGAGATCGTTCATGATCAAAGCCAATGCAGGAGCAGTCATCATTCCATGAAGAGCTCCGACGAATACAGTCTTCTGTGGATCCAATTTTTGAGAGGAAGATTTAATGTAGTTGCTTTCGTTCAAAGCCCACGGGATTACTTGCACCTGAAATAAATAAAAACTAAGTATTAGACAAATGTTTAAATACTTAAATTGAATACAAAAATTCTAAAATATATGTCAAATTTTACCTCCTTGGCTTTCATTCGTTTCGAAGAGATTTTGTAGAACCAGCTACCGCCATTCGCAAACTCGTGTGTGCAACATGAGAGCAGAGCCTTGACCTTAAAATAAAAGATTAATATTTGTTTAGAGATTTCATTATACTTTATATTTACTTTGGAACAAAGTTACGAATAGCACTATCAGTGTATGTACATTTGAAGGAAAAGTTAAAAATCAAAAAGTTCTTTAATGTAAGTCTCGAAAGCAATACGAATTCTTTAATTTATGAAGCTATTTACTTGTTTTTCCGATTCGAAAATTATGTAGACGTATCCTTTTTGAGTTGGTTGTTCCTTTCCAGGCCACTCGATGCGAATCGGGCCGAACTGCTTGAAAGCTGCAACCAGCATGGCATCGGTAATGTCCCAAGGTACTCCGCCAAGGAAAACTTTGGGAGAATAGCCAGTCGGTTTTTGCGTACGCTGCGGCAAAATACCTCTCCATGTTCGAGTAGCTTCGCAGAGTGCTATAAAATAAAAGAGATTCATATTTAAATAAACATAAAAACATTAAAGGCTTTACAATATTTAGTTCTCTCATTTCTTATAATTCCATTGTGACTAAGATTTCTACCCAAAAGAGCGAACATGGTTTTAGAAATTCAATAAATTAAGGAAAAAACCTCAATAAAAGACATTATAAAATATACTTTTAATTGAGTATCCAAAAGATTAAAAATGGATTGTCTTTATCCAGTTCTTGGTTTACTTGTTTAGAAAAAACTTCAAATTCAACTCCGAATTTTAATGCAAAACAAAATTTAATTTCTAGTTTTTAAATCAATTTAAAACAACAACAATAAAAGTATCAACAACAAATAAGAATTAAAGACTAGTAGAGGAGACTGGGACTATGTAAGCCCACCCCGGGGCTAAGCCGATGGATGGACGTTTTGATAACTGACACTGCAAAAATGGTTATATTATTAACTATGTTTATAATAATAGTATATATGATTTAATAGAGAAAGCTAACAATGTTTCTTATTCTAAATAAAATTTTCTAGAAATTAAAAATGTTATCAACCATAATACTGAAGCTTGCGGTTACTGAATTTGGGGAAATAGTTCCCCAAAACTTACCGAAAATAATTGCTCTACAATCACTGAATTTCGGAGAAACTAGACATGGTCATTTAAAAAATATCAAATTTTCGAGATGCTTAAAACAAAACATTTTAAATAAAATTCTTCGAAGACATAAGCTTTAAATGTTCTAATTTTACTTTTTTTATACTATCATTTTTAAGTATAACATGGTTAAGGACGCACGAAAGAAATTCTCTGGCATTTTTAGGTTTTCCAGGTGAGTTGAAAACCTGTTTTTAAAAATAAAGATATAACAGGGTGGCGCCGTTTTAATCAAAGGAAAAATGTCTTGTTTACTTCCCGGTTAGCAAACACTTTTCATGGTCCATGAGATTCGAAAAATCGAACTCTAAACCTAAAAAATTTTCCATTTAAAGTAATAAAAACTAAGTTACAAATGATTTTAAGCAATTTTAGCTAGAAGTAATAAAAATTGAGTGATTATATTTTTTTATAAACTGAGCACGCCTTTAATTAGAATCTAATTATTTTAATTTAAAATAGTTTAAAATTCCTTAAAAAGCTTTAAAGTTTTATTTTACAATCTTAAAAAATCTACATGTTTTAGATTTTTGCAAATTTGAAATTGATTTTTGAAATTTGTTCAGAACATTTAATCATTTTTTTAAATTATTTGAATTTTTCCTCAAATATTTCCTAATTTTGTCCTAAAATTCTGCAAAATAAAAATATTTCCTAGAAATATTCCAGCTCAATTTGTGATAATTTTGGAAATATTTAAAAATATTCTCTAACATTTTTAAAAATAAAAAACTCATTAAAAATTTTCCCAGGAATCTTAAGAAAATGTTTTTTTATCGTTTTGAAGCCTATACAATTCTTACAAAGCTTTTAAATTTTTTGTTCGAAATCTGTAAAAACCTATATTCGGTTTCAAATTAAATTAAATTTCAAATTCTCAAGTTTTAGACTGAAACAATATCTGAATTTGAATAAATTTGAAGATAATAATTAATTAGTAATAAATAATTTAATGAATAATTGATGAATAATAATTATTTATATATTATTTTGAAGTTATTTTGAAGATATAGTTTATAAAGTTTCAACCGGACATTCACATTTGTTTAAGTACTTAGACTTTTCAATTGAAACGGTTTAATTTTTAACGTTAAGATGTGGAAATTCTTAAATTTTGAACAGATCCCGAAGCGTCTTGTAAAATCAATTTTATTATTATTCACTTGCTAATCCTTTATGTGCAGCTTAATTTCTAAAATCATAACTTATATTCAAAGTTCATAAACCAAAAAATTTTGTATCCAAAGTTGTCGGTTTCAAACGCTACTAATTTTTAATTTTTTAAGTCTTTAAAACAGCATTTTTAAATGAAATATTATCGAATTACACATGTGAATTGAATAATATAATAATTAAAACATATAACATTTCAACTAATTGTTTGAAAAAACTGTTAAAATCAAACTTGAACATATTTTTCTCCTAAAAATTTGTAAAATTCTCGATCAACAAATAAATTCACGGGTTTTCCCGGTCTCGTAAAATTCCAGGTCATTTCCTGGTCGAGGGGCCACCCTGATACAAGTACTGTCATAATATTCATTTATTAACCCCTGAAATTACGTTTCGACATAAAAGAAATAACTTTTAAAGGAACTTTGAGTTACTTCAGTAGGTCACTGTAACAAATTTACTTTTTCTAAGAAGTAACTATATCTTGTAACGCTTTTTTTTGTAAGAAACTTGTCCAACACTGATAAAATTTACCTAAATTGGCATTTGATAATTATTTTTAAAAATTCTACTTACCAGCAGCATTTCTGTGACAGCGTGCAGCTCGATCGAGCGACATATAGAAATCGGGAATTGGTGGTTGCGGAGAACGAATCATCATATGTGAATTGACAGTGGGGCAACAGCTCTTTTCCGAGGACAAGTACGAATTTAAAAAGCTCCCAGGATGTGGCTGAGTGTGGTGATGATTCCGGGAATGATTATGCGGATGATGGTGAAAATATTGTTGTTGATGTTGGTGTGGCGAAGGTAAATATTTCTTTGCTGCCATGCGCTGAAAAGCGGCTGCTCTGTTTCCTGGACACATTTCCATTTCTGGCGACATTAGAGAGCTCAGGGATTGAGGGTAACATTGGTGGGATGACGAGTTTAACGATAAACAGTTCTGTAACAAATAAAAAAATGTATAAACTACTTTTTAAAAAATTAGACGATGAGTAATTGCGAACTTTTAAAACTGGATACACATAGCTTAAACTTTTTGTACATTAAATTAAAGTTTTGAGTGAATAATTCATAAAGGAGTGGACCCATTAACATCCGATACTAAGGTAATTAAAATATTCGTCATCATATAAAATAAGAAAATTTAATATTGGCAGAGAGGCTAGATTTGAATCTTGGTTTTTCATTTCAAGTGAAGAACAATTTATCCACGGACCCAAAAGAAACTTTATTTCTGTTTCGTTGCTATGATGTAGAGAAGTTCTGTCAAAATAAGAATTATTATTAGAAGCATATTTCTTTTCTATCAATAACTAAACGAAGGCTTGATCACAATTGAAATCTGGTGTAACAGTCTTGATGATATTAGTGCAATCTTTCAAGTCTTCTGCAATATTTTGAAATGTTTTAAATATTTTCGAATCTTTGTAAAAATGTGTAAATCTTCTAAAATATTTTCGAATCTCTAAACTATTTTGACGTCTTTGAAATCTTCTGAAATCTTCTGAAATCTGGGAAATCTTTTGAAATATTTAAAATCTTAAAATATGGTGTATGCTCAAAAGGCGAGTGGTTAACGTCTTGTAACTAAATCGAAAGGAAGTTTCGTTTGGATTTCTGAATTTACCATAATATCGGAAAGGGAACCATCCATGCTACTAACGCCGCTTGCCTCCGAATCAGCAGGTGAATTAGAACGGGAACCATTGCATCCACTCATATGAGAATAATCCGTGGATGGGCTGCTGCAATCGCTGAAAAAGAGGACAATTTCGGTAAAATTAGAGTTACAAGTATTGTATTATTAGTCATTAAATTTTAATTGGAATTTAAAATACCTGTAAGGTGGAGAACCCCGGATAGGTCTCCCATAGTACGTCGAATTAATCGGAGATGGTGGAGATCCCAGATCACCCATATGTTGAAATTGTGAACGATTCGGGGGTGAAGAAGAAGCAGAGTTGTAAGAGCTGCCGCACGCAATGGGATTAAAGGAGTGAGGGTTGGAGTAAACACTTCCAGGTGTGCTGGGACTTCCAGGCGTAGTTACTGAAGTCGGCGAACTTGGAACTTCTTGGCCAACAGAGGAATTTCCCCCATACCCGCGAATTTCCTCGAACTGCTGTAAGAAGGAATTGAAATTATTACAAATTACTCAAAAAATTCTTATTTAAACTTTCCAAAATAACAATAAACATTTATAATTTTAAGTATGTATTAAAAAAAAAGATTTTATATTTAACGAATCGAATGTGGAACAACTCTAAATTTGAAGTGTTCAAAATTGGAAATATAGCATTGAAAATTGAACAATTTAAACTCAAACGTTCAATAGTGTACTAATTCGAAGATTTCAATATTAAAGACTGACAAAATTAAGAAATTTTAAACTGTACACTTTTATAGTAAAGGCCTTCATTATTAAACAACTTTTATTTCAAGGTCTTCGAACTTTCAAATAATTCAAATTGCACACTTTCAAACATTATTTTAAACAGCTTCAGGCCAATCATAATTCGACAGATAAAAAAACATGCACTAGAAATTTAATTTGAATTAAAATATTCAAAATTGAAAAATTACATTTAGGACCCTCGCAATTTGATGGATTGAAAAGGAAGTATTGAAAATTGTTTAACTATTAATTGGCAATCTGAAATTGTAAAAGATTAGGTAACTGAAATTCTCATTTATAAACTTTCAATCAAAAATTATTTAATTTTGAACGTTTTCAATTTAATTATTTATCTGTGTTATTTAGAAACTGTACAACATTGAAAATTAAAAATGTTAAACTAGACAGTTTTTAAAGTAATATTTAAAAATTGGTTAAATTTTAATTACAATAAAAATTTGTTTAACTTCAAGCGCTTCTAATTTGAAATACTCCAAATTCCAAAATTTGAACCTGCAATTCTTCAATTTTGATCATTCGGAAATAATAATAAAACTATTAATTAAAAGGCTTTTATTTCTAAGTCTGCTATTTTAAACGATTTAGATTTAAAACCAAACAATTTAAAACTTTATAATCTAAAATTATTCAACACATTCAGATAGAAGTTCTTCCATTTCAAACGTTTTTTATCGTTATTAAGGCCTTGATTGATGAATAATGCAATTCTGATAAACTTTAGAGAGAAAAAAACAATTAAATATATTTTAGCGAAGTGTCTCGTCACTCCGAGAGGATCCCTATTGACAATATATCAATAATATCACATAATCTGACCCTTTAGTTCAATAGTATTTTCTTCTTGCCAATATTTGTAATATTTTTCTTTTAAAATACTTTATATTTTTAATAAATAGTGAAATATTTAACTAGAGAGGTGGATCTTAAATTAATAAAATGAATTTTCAAGATAATAGTTCAATCTTTAATTAAGAAGATACGTACTTAACAACGCAATTAAACTTTCAACCTAGCAGTAGTTACACTTTTAACCAGAAAAATATGAATTCTTAGTGAAAAACTTAATAGTTGAATTTTCAACTACAAAATATCGATTTTACACCAAAATAGAATTTTTAAATTTTCAGTTTCAACAATTAATTTTCAACCAAATTAAATCGTCAGCCAAATAAAAATAGTTGAATGTACTTTATCGGGTTCTATTAATGCAGGCCATATTTAAGCAAGAAAAATCAGCAAAATAACCTTGAAATTAGTCAAAGTGGCGCCGAGCACCTACAAGGAATAGTTCCGTAACCTATTAAGGCGTTAATTTACGTCTTAATAGAATCTTCAGCAATTTTTTTTAAATTTCAAACAAAAGAAAATTTGTTTTGAAAAAAGTGTTTTTAAAATTATTTTCTTTTTAAAAAACTTAATTAAGTCGTGGAACTTTCCCGCCCCTACTTCATGTACCATCTCCTCTCCTCACTTCCCCACCTTCAAAAAAAGTACGATGACGGACGGACACTCGACTATTACTATAACGGTTTTAGCCTGGGGCGAACGAAGCCCTAATAGTTTGCCCAAAAAAAACCAATTTATTAAGTAACGAAGAAAAATTAATGCAATTTTTTGCATTTCCAATTTAAAATTATTTAACTCTGAAGAATTAATACATTTATTCAATTTAAAATGCTCCTAATTTAAAATTGTTCAATATAACCAATTTTGATCTGGAGTTTTTCAATTTCCATTGATTGGAAATAATAGATGTTAAGGTAAAAGACTTTTCAATCTAAAATAATTCAACGCCTATTAAGGTTTTCAATTTTAAATAAATTAGCAGAATCTTAAAGGGTTCAATTTCAGAATATTGAACATTCAATTTATTCTTCAATAATGGCCGTTTTAAACGATAAATTACTCAATTATTGATCTTTTGAATTAAAACTGTCGAATTATTATTACATCAATTTCAAATATTTAAATTTGTAAAAATGTGATAAGTCCATAAAAGGAGTCAAGCAATAATTGTTGAATTTCATACACTCAAGATTTGAAATGATATAATTTATCATGTTTCGAGCTAAAATGACTGAAGTTTGAATGTTATGAATAAAAAATTCTTGAACTATTTATTAAGGCCTTGTTTTCTAAAATATACGTGTATATGCTCAACGAAGCACCAGCAACGCAGCGCAAACTCCACGCTCCTGACTGTTTAAGTTTGGATTGCCTCGAAGGCGGCCCCAAAACCGTTCTTACATCGGGAGTTGAGTGAATTTTGAACCGGAAATTAATTTACCAAATTCAAGCCTTGAAAACTAAATTATTTTACAATAATTAGTTTTTAAAATTCAACAATTTAAAATTGGAAGTGTTTAAAGTAGTAAGACTTCAAACTTGGAGTCTTGACTGAATAAGTTCTTCTACTAAAAGTATAGTTTTTTTTTTAAATTCCGACAATAAAGTAAATTCACTGCGGTTTTTCGGCTTTTCCCTCATCTCAAATAAATTGCAGCTCATTTGAGCCAAAACAAATTAACTCCGAGGAATTGTAAAATAAATTTTTGAATAAAATTTTAGTTTTTCAACTGAAAGAAAGGTGAAAAGATAACAATTTTCCAAAATAAATGGAAAGTTTTTAAATATTTGACAAAACGTGTATAGGTGACAAATTAAAATGTACCTACTAACTTCAACCGATGTTTTCCAACTATTGTATGGTTTCTAAATTAGCAGTTGTACTTCGAACTATATTCTTTACAAGTCCTTCAAGATTCTTAATATCAAAGTTGGGCAAGGATTATGATTTATGACGAATTTTTTTGGCGCGTCTACAATTTCTTGGCTTTGAAGTAAACAGGGTCGTCCGAACACATTTTACTGCATGAATTATTTGATGCGAAATATTGTATGTTCAGGATAATATCTTCCTTTTAGCGTCTTTAATATGCCATAAAGTACACATTCACTCAATGCCCAGACAGTTTTACTAAACTAACTGAGAATATGGACATTTGGAATGGCAATACATAGTTGGCTCTCTGACAAACTCATATTTGACAAACGATTTTCAAAATAAAGAAAACAATCCAAATTGATCAGGTCAAGTAGTTAGATTACGTTCAAACAATTGTAAATACAAAACTTATTTCTAAACCCCAAACAAACTTTTAGTATACAGGGTGATTTTTTTAACTTGAAATTTTCAAATATCTCGAAAAATAGGCACTCTATGAAAAAATGTTATGAATCAAAATTGAATCACTCTGAGCAGTACATACACTGATGTTAAAATCGGTTCCCCCACACAGAATATGCAATAAAAACGTGCCCCCACCCCCACTCCAGGGGGCGGTGTGGGGGAACCGATTTTAACATCAGTGTATGTACTGCTCAGAGGGATTAAATTTTGATTCATAACATTTTTTCATAGAGTGCCTATTTTTCGCGATATTTGAAAGTTTCAAGTTTAAAAAAATCATGCGGTATATACATGTATATAGCAGCTTCCCTTCCGAAATTTAATAGTGAAACCGAACATAAGTGGAGAATATTTCGGGTCGAGTTTGTTCGTTCCGTGAAGTTTCTTTGGAAATCACGCATTATCCTAATTCAATTGTATTTCAAAATTTTTATGTTTTGGATGATAGTAGACTTTTCAAAGACAAAAACCGTTCTTACTATTATTATTATTTTTCTGTATTCTTATAAATCTCCAATTTATTTATATTTGATTTATATTTTATCATAATTTTATATATATATATAAAATTATGATCAGATATGCAATTAAGCAGGGTTTAATAAAACCCTAAAATATATTATTTTTTATACTTAATTTGGAGATTTATATGAATATAGAAAAAATAATAATCGTAAGAACGATTTTTGTCCTTGAAAAGTCTACTATCATTCAAAATATACAAATTTTGAAATACGATTGAATTGGGATAATGCTCGAATTCCAAAGAAACTTCACAGAACGAACAAACTGAACCCAAAATATTCTCAACTTATGTTAGGTTTCACTATTAAACTTCGGAAGGGAAGCTGCTTCCCTTTCAGAATGCAAAGGAGGATTTCTTGACCTGGATCACGTTCGTGAATTTCAAAATTAAGCATCAGAAGCGACAGCGCTGATTTTTCTCTTAAACCTTTAAGCATCTTTATGCTGTGAAGAGAAATTTCGAAAAATAGGTTGATAGGATTCAAGACATTGTCTTTCAACATTAAAAAATTATGATTAAATAAATATTAAAAAAAAAAAAAAAACTGAATCCCTTTCAAAATTAAAAAAACGGAACAATTTTAAGTTTAAAGAGTTCCGAATCGAATAATCTTAAATTACAAATAAAAAAGTGTTAACAATTTTAAATACATATTCCAATTTAGAAACGTCTGAAATGGAAAAATTTTAATTTGAAACAGCCAACGTTGAATTATCTCAAATTTTTAAAGCGTTTATTCATACGACAGACGGTACAAATATCCTATGATATTTTTCTGATGCTTCTGATTAAACAATTTCATATTGTACTATTTCAAAGTTGATCTTCAAATGTAAACTTTTAAATGTACACATAATTAAAATATTTTATAATAAAAAAATCTAAAAAAATCAAAATTTGAATTTTCAAAAAAAAGGGCTCCAGCAACTGTTTTATTGAGTAATTGTTTGGTTAGAAGTCTGAAGTTGATTGAGGCTCAACGTGGCAGTATCTTACTTATTTTAAAAAAAATTTGACTGTTGGTTCCCGCGCTCCGCACGCGATAATGTATTTCCCTTGCGCTCCGCGCTCGGTCTTTGTACATTCCCACAGGTTTTTTTTTTTTTAAACTAAAGGTCAAACCATCGACAACAGTAATTTGGTGATAGTGAATTCTCTTCTGTTAAAACTCCTTCGGCTTTAACGAACACATTCTCATTACGTATCTCGTGCTTCGCACTCGAATTTGTCCTGAATTTTGGCCTAATAATCATTTGTCTTATCTTGTATAGTTTGACCGTAAAATGGAATTTTTTAGTGTTTTTTGTGCATAAAAAATTTAAATTTTCGATTTTCTAAAAAAATTCAAAAAGCCGTTATGATAATCTTTTAGGGTGTGTCAAAAAAAAAAACATTTTTCTTGTCTAGACTTTTTTTCGTATCTTGCGTTATTTGGCTGAAAATGTTAAATTCCGTTTCTTTTTTTGGATTTTAAAAATGCTATATGACTGCAAATTGGCATTTTTTCGAAAAATGTCATGAGGAGAAATTGATTGTCTTTTTGAGCACTATAAATAATTGACCAGGAAATTTTTGAATCTTGAAAAAAGTGGTCTTAAAAATGTTCAAAATGTACTCCCTTTTTGAATTTTGATCCAAAATGGCTGGCTAACGAACTTGACCTTTATTTTAGGACACTAAAAGAGTATACCAAATGCCAATCTAATCTGTCAATTTTTTCGAAAGTTATCGTGCTAACAAACTAAAAAATTCTGTCTGAATTTCTGTATGTACTGAAATCGTGCCAGGATGCGGAGAAATCGTACAGCAGAAACATAAGAAATCAAACATTTTCAACTGGAAAAGATGCAAATTTAAAATGATATCATTAAATCATTTCTGACCATTTACAGTTGCAGCTTTCGAAGGTAGCTTGTTAGTTCAGATATTCAAAACTAAGTATTTGCCTTTTTAATTGGAAATACTTATTTAGAATTGCAATTACAGCAATTCTATTTTTTTGTAAGCAGTCCAAAAATTCCTTGTATTTCTTCAATTTTCCGGTTTAGTTAAATAAATTTTCCATTATAAAATAAAAGAATTATATAAAAATAAAAGATATTTAAATCGGAAACTAAACGTATATCTCACAATCTAACATCTATTTTTTAAATTAAAAAGAAGTGATATAATTAAAACATAAAAAATTCTTTGCTCTGCACTATATATATATAGTAATATATGGAACAAAATTTGAAAATACGGTACTATATAGGGACGGCACTATTCTGTGAGAAACAGTGTAATAAAGTTCTAAAGAAATTTGGATTAACTCCAGTGATATGATCATAGTTCCGGTTATTGCATTGGCAGCAGTCACACATCTCGAGTTTAGTAAAATATGATCTGTTTATATCGCGACGGGCATTTTTATCGCTGCCTAAAGTGTAATATTTACAGGTTGCCAGAATCAGAAAAAGTACAATCTTTCGCCTCTTAACTTCATCTTTAAAAATTGTGAGTTCCGAGGTTCATAAAAATATAAATAAGGAGCTGCATTTTCGTGTTTATCTTTTCAAATACGAATTAACTTAATGGACAATTTCTTTCACAAATAGAAACTCGTAAAAAGTAGCTATTTGCATTGTTCAAGTAAGAGTAACTTTTGGCTACAGCAATCGCACTGATCAGAGCATTACACAAGTCAATAGAAGTAAATAAGAATTTAGAAAATGTTAAATAAAATTGGTTTGAAGCTTTCAGAAGATTAACTAGAAATTTATTGTTTACAAAAGAAATACTGTAATTAGCAAGTCTTTTCAATTACTGCAAAAAGGTAAATTATAACACTTTAATGTCAAATGTCATTTGACATTCTTTTAAATATAAAAAACAATAGAACTGGAAAATGTCGGAAAACAAAATGTATATTAAAGAAGGATTTGACTTTTTTGACAGATTAGTCATTTAATTTATTGACTGATTCGCAGATTTTGTTTTGACAGTTTCGTCAATTTTTTACAAATTTAAATTATCTTAGAAATTTTATATTCTCTGGAAGGGAAAATCGATTTTTAATACGTTTTTCAATCAGGCGCTTGAAAGTTTGGCAAGTCTCCATATAATTCCTCCACGAGAGATCATTTGGAAGAATCAGAATTTACGAAAGTTTTTTTTTTGATTAGGCTAAAAAATCATTGAATTTTTAAATATTTTGTATCACTTTAAAAAACAAATATATATAGAAAAATGTTAATATGGAAACAAACCTGATAGTACGGGCCGGTAGAACTTTGATTATGGTTTTGACCATAATGCTGATGATGTCGGAATCCCGGCGTGTTGCAAGTTGACTGTCCACTCATTAAAGATCCTCGAGGCAACCCTAGACCGAAAAGGTCCGAAATCGACATATCTATTGACAAAAAATATGATTTTTTCTTCTTTAATATCTTTGACACTAAAGACAGGTCTGTACTTTTTCAACACTAACTTGAACTAAATTTAGGAGAACAAAGGACTGACAACTAAAGTCGAAAAAACGATTCTAAAGGTCCTTCAAACTTCTTAAATATAGCGGGAGATTAAAATCTTTTGAAAAATCAAATTTACAAAAGAAATTGAATTATCTAAAGAATATATAAATTCAGTGTTTTCAAGATTTAAACAATGATGAGTTAATATTATTCATTTATGCAAATATGTATACTTTTAGGCATGAATCGAATGCATCCCATTATCTACTCACGGTATAGCAACGGAATTTAAATATATAAACAAACAAACCAAATATTATCTCATGTAAAAATTGCAATATCTTCCGAGTTTGAAAATATTTGACTGAGAACGGATGGAACATAAAAAAATTCAAATATGTAAAATTTTGAAACATAGAATCTGAAGGTTTTATATCGCAAGAATGTAAAAGCCTTCGGTTTTCGAATTAAAATTAAAACCAGACGTATTCAAATTAGAATTTTTCCAATTGTATCATAATTATAAATGAGTAAAAATAAAAACTCAATGTAAGCTTGGGCGATTTTAAGTATTTCAAGTGTTTTCAAAATGAGATTCTCTCTCATATAAGATTCATTAAAATTTGAAGTATTTAATTTCGAATGCTTTTGGCTTGGAATATTTTCGAAGCTTAGAAACGTTTACAATGTATTTGAAAAACTAGCAGTATCCGCGCTCGCGCGTTTCATGTCACTGGATTTTTATTTGCTAATATTACGTTTTAATCATATATTTCAAAAATATATAATATTAAGCGACTTCAAATTAAAAACTTTCCCATTCAAAACTATTTTATATTAGGTAAAATTTGGGAAAAAGTAAAATATTTTGAATGGAATGAAAACGATTAGAACTCGAATCATTTCTAAATAAAAACGTTTAAAATTAGGGTAATTTGAAATTTGAAACTTTCTACACAGACGCTTTAAATATTTAAAAATATCATACTAAAATTGGGAAAATGAGACTATTTCATTAGAAAGTAATTTCGAATTATATTATTTCTAATTCAAAAAATTCAAAATTGAAAAATTTTATTTTGAATTTGAGAATATCGAAACTGAATAGTTTCATATTAAACTTTTGAAAAGATGAACACTTTAAAGCGTTAAAAATGAAGTATTTTTAGAATCCAATTTTGAAAAAATTATTATTTAAAATCCAAAGGAATTAATTTGTATTGTTTCTAATTAAAAGCGTTCAAAATCTAATAATTTAAAGGAAGTGTCTACACCAGGATGGCCTTAAGTTAGGATTTTCTAATTTCCCTGACATTTAGACAAATTTCCCTGACAGGAAAGTACTAAAAAACGAATCAGGTTTCAACAATGTGCCAAGCAAACAAGTGAAACAAGCCAAAAAAGGAAGACTTTACATGGCCGCACGGATTAAATTAAATAAATAATTTCCAATAAAGAGCTAAGAATCAAATTCAATTTTTAAAGAATGTACATTGAAAAATTTTTATATTTAAAATAATATTAAAACATATCAATTTCTATTTTCCCTGGCAGCTACTTCGTTTCTCTGACATTTTCTTGACAAACCTTGTCCCCCTGACTACAGGGCAAGACGACCCCTCTACCCCAAAGTTTCCATTCCCGGAGAAAGACTTTTCAAACTCCCGTTTAATTAACACGGGCAAACTTTGAATATTCGAAAAATTGAACTCATGTTCCAGGGTTCCATCGAAATGTGCAAAACTTTTAAGAGATTTAAGAAGATTGTCTACGAAATAAAACCATACTAATTACTTTTATTTCCAACCCACCTTCACTATCCCCGCAGCGCCCCAAATATGACCCAAAAATCCGAAACATACCTTTTTACGTATTATCGTTACTTTTTAGAAATTTCCGTCACCCTTTTTATGCAAATAAACAAATAATTACTAATGGACAATTTAAATAATCCATATGCCCTTTTAAAAAAATGTAAATTATTTAAACAATTAGTTATTCCCAAAAACTGTAAAAAATAATCGTGTTTTTGATTGGAATGCAGTCGCTGTCATTTTAATGTTTATTAAATTTATATTTGTTTAAACAATTTTAATTTGCTCAAGCAGTTATTATCGCTAAATAAAAAAATGAAATCAAATGGAACACATACAATTATGTTTCTGACTGTATAGTGTATAGAAAGAATACATTACCAACTTTTTAATTGTTTAAAAAAATATATTTTGTTTAAATGATTACTTTTCCAAAAACACTTTTAACCCCGTAATTAATTGTACGTGCTCTATTTTATTTGATTCTTTTGTTTATCGAAAAATAACTGCTTGAGCAAATAAAAATTTGTTAAATATTAGAAGAAATGTATCAAAATAATGAAATTATTCAACAAAAAGTAGAGCACGATACCAATTTGAAAAAAGTGGAAATTTCTGGCTCTGTATATTTCGGGTTCCAATCGTGTACAAAAACAACGAATTTTGCCGATCTTTCGTGAACATTGTAGTTCACTTCTTCAGGGCTGACTTCTTCAGGTTTTTACAATTTTTGGTAATAAATAACTGTTTAAATAATTTAAAATGTTTAAAAAGTCATGGTAAATATTTAAATAATCAATTATTAATAATTATTTGTATAAAAAAGACGACGGAAATTGCTAAAAAGTAACAATAATACGTAAAAAGGTAGTTTTTATTTTTGGGGGGCTGCAACAATTTTTCGAAAATTCAAAATTTCCCCATGTTAATTAAACGGGATTTTGATGTGCCCGTATACGAATTTCGAAAAACAAAAAATTACAGATTTCCTTTTTTCGGGAATGAAAACTTTGGGGGTGGGGGTGGGGGGGGGTCTGACACTCTAGACTGAAATAAAATGTTGCAAGGCATTTTTGGACCACTCTACTGTACACGTAGCGAAAAAATCGGGCTATTTGTAGAGAAATATAAAAACGAAAACTTTTGAATTTAAATAATTTTCAATGCAAAGCTTCTGAAATTAAAGACTAAATTGTTATTACACTGCAAAAAATATTATTTAACACTAAAATTGATGAGACAAATTTGTATACAATGAAAAAAAGTTAACCGCCCTTTTCATATATAAAAATGTAATTATTAAAAAAAAAATTATGAAAATAAAAAATAATTTTAAATGGGAAACATTAAAAATAAAAACATTTCTGCTTCAGAACGTTCAAATTTAAAGAAATCCGAACTTCATTTGAAAACTGGACAACATTTTTGTCGCCAACAATGTTTATGTTACCACCATTAGAGTACTTAAAGTAAAAAAGGTCCATTCGACTTTTGACACGGTATCGTAATCCCACTGCAGGACTTAACCTTTTTTTCTAACGTTTAGAGATAGAAAGAGAGTGCGATGAGCCACCTTATAGAGTTTCGTCTAGTGGCCGCCAGGCTTCGCGTTATCGCCGATGAAATTGACAGCTGAGTCCTGCGTTATAAGTGCTGTACCGACGCAGGTTCATATTTAGTTGAAATAATT
>JAAAKG020094530.1:0-12523 GCA_010014905.2 Druon quercuslanigerum
TAATAATTAATTAATTAAAACTTTACAAGTCTTTCTTGAGTTGAGTTATAATCGAACTTTGAACGAACTCAATAAAAATGTTCCTCTTGTAATTTAGAAAATAGTTGAAAGCAAAAATTTTAATTTTAACTTCAACTTATTTTAAATGTTTTTTTATAAAATAAAAAAATTTCTCCTGTTCCAAATTACATAATTATAAATTAAATATTATTTTTGTCAGGATTGAAAAATTTGCGAAATGTAACAATGGAAATTATAACATTTAAATTGAAAATGTAGCAGACGGATATTTAACAATTTACAATTATTAAAAAAAAAACTTTACCTAGTTCAATTTTTAATCGATTAACTTAAGACACTTTATTTTACATTGTCTATATTCTCAGAAAAAAAATCAATTTAAAAAGAATGAATTTTCAACAAAATATTTACATTTTCAACCAAAGAGATGACTCTTAAAATAATAAAAGGAACTTTTATTTAATTTTTCAATTTTTAACCAAACAGTTGTATTTTTAATTAAGAGAATTGATTTTCCAGAAAAAAGCAAATTAACAATAAAATACATAATTTTTCTACAAAATTTTTAATTTTCAACTAAACACTATCGATTATGAACCAATTATTGAATAGTTTAACTTTCGGCTTAAAAAATGAGTTGTACACAAAAAAGAGAATTGTTAATAATTAATATTTAGATTTTTGTATAAATAATATAATTAAAATTTTCTATTCTTTAGAACAAATTATTGTTAACAAAACTAAAATTAAAATTTGTAAAATTTCTCGAAGATATTCTATTTGTTACCATACCATATTTATAACAATTATAAAAGTCTTTAAGCTACTTCAGTACATATTAGAGGACAAAGAATTTTGTTAGCGAAAAAATTATGAACATTTTTAATTTCTTTAATTCAATTATTTATAACTTTTTTTGCTTGAAAAAGTATCAAAATGTTCGATTTGTTAACTTCAATGTTTATTTTTAATTATTTAATATAAATCTAATTGTTTAAACAATAGGGCATTTCTGCTTATGGTTTGGACGGAGACAACATTCGAACTGGATTAAATCGAAATTTGGGATTTAGCAAAGAAGATCGAGAAGAAAATGTTCGAAGGGTTGCTGAAGTGGCAAAACTTTTTTCTGATGGAGGCGTAATTACTCTTTGCAGCTTTGTCTCTCCTTTTGAGGAAGATAGACAAATTGCTAGAAGACTCCACGAGGCTTCAAATTTGCCATTTTTCGAAATTTTTGTGAATGCCCCTCTGAGAGTTTGTGAAGCTCGAGATGTCAAGGTAAAGCAACAAAGCATTTAAAAAAACAACAACAATGCTTATGAAATTTTAAAAAATGAACTAAAACTGTACACCTATTTTAAAAAGCATGCTTCTTTCTAGGGTCTTTACAAAAGAGCCAGACAAGGAGCAATTAGAGGATTTACTGGAATAGACCAATCCTACGAAAAACCAGTAAGGCCAGATCTTGTAGTCGATACGGAAAATTTTACACTAGAAGAATGCACGAAGATGGTCCTGGAGTTTTTGGAACAACGAGGAATTCTTCCTCAAATTCCCAAACCTGGAGAACCAGTTCCAGAACTTTTCGTTCCGCAAGAAAAATTGTCGGAAGTGAGAAAAGAAGTCGAAAGTTTGGAATCGGTTGAGATTAATGAGGTTGATGTTCAGTGGATTCAAGTCCTTGCTGAAGGATGGGCGGCACCTTTAAAAGGCTTTATGAGAGAGGATCAATTTCTTCAGGTAGATAAAAACTTCAGTCATTAAATTCTCTTCAATTGTATCAAAAGAAATATTTTACTATCCTATTATTGCTCAATTCTTGCATCGAATCAGATCTATATATTTTAGTTTCCTGGGTTTTTAATACACTTCTTAGTGCTTCAATTCTTAATTGTCTTCAACTGCTTCGAAAAAATTATTTTTTTACAATCTAATTACTAGATTCTTTTATCCTTTACTTTAGAGGTTATTATAAAGGTTCAAGTGCGGCGTAGAACAGTTGCAGTGCTGCCAACAAAATCCCGGAACAGTACTGCGCATGCGTGCATTCTTCACCAATAAAAAAGCTCTGTTTGCCGTAAGCGCAGTACTGTATTGGGTCATTTCCGAGTCAAAATACTAGGGAAGGGAAATATCGATAAAATAATGTCTCGATATATATCGATAACTTTCCCCTCCCTTGATTATTTTAATCTGACCCGAATTCGCGACTTGGCAAATTTGATTTAAATTAAAATAATGGGAGACACAAACAGTTTAGAAATACAAGTAGTTTTTTGAATATTTTTTTTGCAATGAAAAATAATACAAACAATGGTATGAAAATAAATCAAATTTATTTGAATTACAAGTATAGTTAAAAGGCGATTGAAGATGTAGTCTTTAGTATTTTCTAAGGCACTAAAAATATTGCTGTTTATTCAAACACAGATTCGAGTTCTTTCTAAGGCCCCGTAACGAAACTGAAACGAAAAGACAACGTTCGTAAGGTGCAAAGTACAAACTCAGTAAATACTCAGTGAGAACTGAATAACTGAAAGTTAAAAATGAATCAACTGCGCAATAGTTGCGCAAGCCTCAAGTCCCGCTCATTGGCCTTTCATGCTCTGTCCTTATCGCTTGCTTAAGTTGCCACTTGCAGAAAGAGACACAGCGGTGATGACGCAGAAAAATATCGATAAATATCGTCAAGAGAAAAATGTATCAATACTTTTCGATACCGTGGAGTATTGATATGTATCGATATTTATCGATACTTTTCCCATCCCTACAAAAGACAATCCCTACTTTGACGCTCCAAGTGGAAGTAGTCTCTACATTGAAGGTCTTTCCTCTATATTCTTGAGTTTTACTAATGTCTCCCATAAAGCTCTATATTCTCCAGAGTTTTTTTGGTTCTCTTTTGAACGCTCCTAAATTTTTCTGCACAAAACCTGTGGCATCGACGCCTCGACGTCTGCGTCCCTACAAATATTAGCGTGAAGAGTGTCAAAGTAGGGCCTAAATTTCGACTTGGGCAGCGGCAAACAATTAATCTTCTTTGTTGGAAAATTAATCACAATCAAAAAATAAATATCCAAAAAATCTCAGAAACCTAGAATAAATAAGAGATAAGGGAATCCAACTGAATTTTGATTCCAGACCCAGCACTTTAATTTCTTGACAATCGATGGAGCTGAAGTGAACCAATCAATTCCAATCGTATTAGCAGTCACTACGATCGACAAGGAACGTCTTCAGGAATCAAGTTCAATCGTCCTAAAATATAAAGGAAAAGCTTTGGCTATAATGAGAAATCCGGAATTTTTTTATCATCGCAAAGAAGAAAGATGTTCGAGGCAGTTTGGAACAAGTGATTCTCAACATCCTTACATCAAAATGATATTTGATTCTGGAGATTGGCTTGTAGGAGGCGAGCTAGAAGTTCTGGAGAGAATTAGATGGAATGATGGATTAGATCATTACAGACTCACTCCTAATGAAATCAGAGCAAAGTGCCGAGAAGCGGAAGCTGATGCTGTTTTCGCCTTCCAACTCAGAAACCCAATCCATAATGGACATGCGCTTCTTATGCAGGTACTTGAATATAAATCATTTTCGTTTTTAGGGTTTCATTCTGTTTTCCCGCCAAAACCAAAAGTTTTCTAGAGCTAAAAGTCCCAAGCGCCAAGGCTTAGAACTTCCAAAAAGGCTTAAGATTTAAGTACACGGAAAAAATCTGGGTAGTGGGGGGTACCAGGTACTGAGGAGCCAATGATGTCCGTGTGGGCTGCACCTCTAACGGTTTGAGGGTAGAGCTACGTTAGGTCAATTCTTCGGAGTGGAGAGTGCGTGCTGTTCGATGCTGGTATGCCAGCAGTTCAGAAGAAGCATGAGACAGTGTATACTACTATCCAGACCCAAACCCACGAACTGCTGGCATACCAGCATCGAACGGCTCGCAGAGAATCAATTTTTTCTTGATAACTCGCGCGTTCGCTGGCCGAATCACGCGGGAAAAAGCTATTAGAATCAAAGCTAGTAGAATGCACTGTGACACGCTTCTCTTGAACTGCTGGCATACCAGCATGCGAG
The DNA here is from genome assembly GCA_010014905.2 of Druon quercuslanigerum. Classification (NCBI taxonomy): domain Eukaryota; kingdom Metazoa; phylum Arthropoda; class Insecta; order Hymenoptera; family Cynipidae; genus Druon; species Druon quercuslanigerum. Next base: position 4,099 of record JAAAKG020094530.1, read on the forward strand.
AGGGAAGTGGAGAGCGCGTGCTGTTTGATGCTGGTATGCCAGCAGTTCGGAAGAAGCGTGACATGATGCATTCTACTAGCTAGACCCCAACTTACAAACTGCTGGCATACCAGCATCGAACGGCACGCTCTCTCTGTGTTGGACCACCGTAGTTCTGTTTTCGAATCATCATGCCGAATAATCATTTCGATTCGTCATGCCGTGTGTTTAAGTCAAAGTAGCACATTCAATAAACTTTTGAATATTATAAATTAAATTTCAGGATACGAGAAAATATCTTTTGGAGGAGAGGGGATTCAAAAAGCCAGTTTTGCTTTTGCATCCTTTGGGAGGTTGGACCAAAGATGATGATGTTCCTCTTCAAGTCAGAATTCAGCAGCATCAAGCAGTCTTGGAAGATGGGGTTTTACATCCAGATACTCTCTTGGCGATTTTTCCTAGCCCAATGATGTATGCTGGACCGACAGAGGTTTGTCAAATTTATATTTTCAACAACAGGTTGTTTACCGTACCTAGAAAACCTGAAATTTTTAGGGAATTTTTATGTACCTGGAAAAACCTAGAAATGTCAGGGATTTTTTTTAGGCAAGGAATTTTTCGCAAGCGTGATTAATTTTTTTTTGTAATTACAATATACAATTCAGTAACAATGAATCTTCATTGATAGCAATATTTTTTCTGTCATTTTTCTGTCTATTCATGTTGAAAAGTCGTCTTTTTCATCTATTTGGTTGAAAATAAATTTTTTTACTGAGAATTTAGGTCTTATAGTTAAAACTTGAACTATTTTGTTGAAAATTGTTTTTTTTTTCATTATTAGTAAAAAAATTAAAAACGTCATAATTCCAGTTGAATATTCCATCACCGCAGTTAATCATTCATGTCTACTGTAAAATTAATTTTTTATACTTTTTGGTAGAAATTAATTTCTCTTCTTGAAAGTTCATCTCTTAGGTTTAAAATTCAACTTTGCAAGTTGAAGATTCATAATTTTAGTTTTAAAAATTATAACTATTCTATTTTTTGTTGAAAATTGATATTTTTCAATCAAAAATTTCACTATTAGGTCAAAAATTTATTATTATAGTTGAAAATTATTCACTTTGTTAAAAAATTTACCTAGTTTTTTGAAAATAGATTTTTTTGGTTAACCATTAATTTTTTTTTTTTGACTAAAAATTAACTATTTCATTTATGGTAAAAAATTGAACTATTTTGTTGAAAAGTAGCCTATTTTAGTTCAAAATTTAAAATGTTTTGTAGAAAATTAATATATTTTATTAAAAATTTCTTTTTTTTAGAAAATTAATTTTCTTGATGAAAATTCATTATTTTTATTAAAAATCCAAGTATTTAAATTAAATATTCATAAATTTATCTTTTTCATGGAAAATTGAAAATTTAACTATTTAGTTGAAAATAGATTTTTTTCGTGGAAAATTAATTACTTTATCTGAAAATTTAACTATTTCACATATCTTTAAAATAATATGTTTTTATTAGTTTTAAATTTAACTATTTGTATTTTGTCAAAAAAAAATTTTTCTTAGAAAATTAATTATTTTTATATTTTTTATTTTTTAAACTGGAAATTTAACTTTTTCATTCATTGTTAAAAATTAAACTTTTTTATTTTTAAACTCAACTATTTTGTGGAAAATTCATGTTTTTTGTTAAAAAATCGTTTTTCTTTTAAGAATATTAACTTTCTTGTTTAGAAATTCATTTTATTCGTTAAAAATTAAAAGTGTTCCAATCAAAAACTCATAATTTTATACATAAATTTATTTATTTTAGTAGAAAATTCCATAATTTTAATTAAAAATTCATCTTTTTGGTTCAAAATTCAACTATTTCAGTTCAAGATTCATAATTATATTTGAAAATTAATCTTTTTAATGTAAAATTTAACTAATTAGTTGGAAATAAATTTTTTTTTAAATTAATGTTTTTAACTGAAAATTTAACTATTTCATTCATGGTTAAAAATTGATTTTTTTTATTATAGTTTCGAATTCAACTTTATATTTTTGGTTGAAAATTCAACTATTTCAGTTTAAGACTCATCATTATATTTGAAAATTCATCTCTTTAATGTAAAATTTAACTAATTAGTTGAAAATAAATTTTTTTATTTTGAAAATTTATTTTTTTAACTGAAAATCTAACTATTTCATTCATCATTAGAGTTGAAAATTTAACTATTCGGTTGAAAATATATTTTTTGTTTGAAAATTCATTTTATTAAACTGGAAGCTTAACTTTTTCATTTATTGTTAAAAATTAAACTTTTTTTATTTTGTATTAAACTATTTTGTAAAAATTTAACTATTTTAGTTAAATATTCCATAATTTTATTTGAAAATTCGTCTTTTTGGTTTAAAATTTAAATATTTTACTTCAAAATTCATCATTATATTTAAAAATTTATCTCTTTAACGTTAAATTTAACTAATTAGTTAAAAATAAATTTTTTCTATTTTCAAAATTAATTTTTTTTAACTGAAAATTTAACTATTTCATTCATCATTAGAGTGGAAAATTTAACTATTCGGTTAAAAATAGATTTTTTGTTTGAAAATTATTTTTTTTGCTGAATATTTAACTATTTTATTCCTTGTTAAAAATTGAACTTTTTTATTTTTGTATTCAAATATTTTATGGAAATTTGTTCTATTTTAGTTAAATATCTCATAATTTTAATTGAAAATTTATCTTTTTGGTTTAAAATTCAACTATTTAATTTTAAGATTCATCATTATATTTGAAAATTTATCTCTTTAATGTTATATTTAACTAATTAGTTGAAAATTAATTTTTTTATTTTTTAAATTAATTTTTTAAAACTGAAAATTTATCTATTCCATTCATCATTATTGATGGAAATTTAACTATTCAGTTAAAAATAGATTTTTTGTTTAAAAATTAATTTTTTTAAACTGGAAATTTAACTATTTCATTCGTTGTTAAAAATTGAAATTTTTTATTTTTGTATTAAACTATTTTGTAAAAAATTTATCTATTTTAGGTGTATATTCCATAATTTTAATTGAAAATTTATATTTTGGGTTTGAAATTCAAATATTTCAGTTGAAAATACGTTTTTTTTATCTTAAAAAATAATTTTTTAACTGAAAATTTAACTTATTAATTCATCATTATAGTTAAAAACTTAATTATTCGGTTAAAAACAGATATTTTGTTTGAAAATTATTTTTTTAACTGAATATTTAACTATTTCATTCCTTGTTAAAAATTGAACTTTTTTATTTTAATTTTAATTTTTCAACTAAAAATTTAACTATTTCATTCATCATTATAGTTGAAGATTTAACTATTCGGTAAAAAATAGATTTTTTTGTTTGAAAATTAATTTTTTTAACCTGGAAATTTTACTATTTCATTCATCGTTAAAAATGGAAATTTTTTATTTTTGTATTCAACTATTTTGTGAAAATTTTATCTATTTTATTTGAATATTCCATAATTTTAATTGAAAATTTATCTTTTTGGTTTGAAATTCAACTGTTTCAGTTAAAAATAAATTTTTTTTATCTTAAAAATTAATTTTTTTAACTAAAAATTTAACTTATTCATTCATCATTATAGTGAAAACTTAATTATTCAGTTCAAAATAGATATTTTGTTTGAAAATTAGTTTTTTTTAACTAAAAAGTTAACTGTTTCATTCATTGTTAAAAATTGAATTTTTTAATTTTAATTTTAATTTTTTAATTTTAAAAATTAATTTTTTAACTGAAGATTTAACTATTTCATTCATTATTACAGTTGAAGATTTAACTATTCGGTAAAAAAAAGATTTTTTGTTTGAAAATTAATTTTTTCAAATTGGAAATTTAACTATTTCATTCAATGTTAAAAATTAAACTTTTTTATATTTGTATTCAACTATTTTGTGGAAAATTTATCTATTTTAGTTGAATATTCCATAATTTTAATTGAAAATTTATCTTTTTGGTTTGAAATTCAACTGTTTCAGTTAAAAATAAATTTTTTTTATCTTAAAAATTAATTTTTTTAACTAAAAATTTAACTTATTCATTCATCATTATAGTGAAAACTTAATTATTCAGTTCAAAATAGATATTTTGTTTGAAAATTAGTTTTTTTTAACTAAAAAGTTAACTGTTTCATTCATTGTTAAAAATTGAATTTTTTAATTTTAATTTTAATTTTTTAATTTTAAAAATTAATTTTTTAACTGAAGATTTAACTATTTCATTCATTATTACAGTTGAAGATTTAACTATTCGGTAAAAAAAAGATTTTTTGTTTGAAAATTAATTTTTTCAAATCGGAAATTTAACTATTTCATTCAATGTTAAAAATTAAACTTTTTTATATATGTATTCAACTATTTTGTGAAAAATTTATCTATTTTAGTTGAATATTCCATAATTTTAATTGAAAATTTATCTTTTTGGTTTGAAATTCAACTATTTCAGTTGAAAATAAATTTTTTTTATCTTAAAAATTAATTTTTTTAACTGAAAATTTAATTTATTCATTCATTATTATAGTTGAAAACTTAACTATTCGGTTCAAAATAAATATTTTGTTTGTAAATTATATTTTTTTAACTAAATATTTAACTGTTTCATTCATGGTTAAAAATTGAACTTTTTTTATTTTAATTTTAATTTTTTAATTTAAAAAAATAATTTCTTAACTAAAGATTTAACTATTTCATTCATCATTATAGTTTAAATTTTAACTATTCGGTTAAAAATAGATTTTTTGTTTTAAACTGAAAATTCAACTATTTTATTTAATGTTAAAAATTGTGCTTTTTTATTTTTGTATTCAAATATTTTGTGGAAATTTTATCTATTTTATTTAAATATTCCACAATATTAATTGAAAATTTATCTTTTTGGTTTAAAATTCAAATATTTCAGTTTAAGATTCATCATTATATTTAAAAATTCATCTCTTTAATGTTAAATTTAACAAATTAGTTTAAAAATTTTTTTATTCAAAATTATAGTTTTTAATTGAAAATATAACTATTTCATTCATTGTTAATAATAATTCATTTTCTTTGTAGAAAATTAAATGTTTTTCAATTAAATATTTATAATTTTAATTCAAAATTCATCAGTTTGGTTAAAAATTTCCTTTATTTGGTTGCAAATTAATTATTTTAACTAAAAATTTAACCCTCAAGTGCTAGAACCTTGAAATTTTGCGTTCCACCCAGAACGGGTCCAGCAGACCCGAGCAAACTTCAAACTGAAATAGCTCATTTTTTTTGTTGAAACTGTAGCCCAGTCTCGGAAAAATGAATACTGCAAAAATTGATATGAAAATCATTTGCTTGTAATACATTTTTTGTAGAAAATGAAAAAAAACTTTTTAAAAAAACGTCCGGGTCCCATGGACCCGTTCTAGCATTTGAGGATTAAAAATAAAAATTGTAGGCTTTTTTGAACAGTAAATTTTAGATCTGCCCCACTTTGACTCGTGGGAATAGACGTGCAATTATCAAAATATTAAAAAAAAAATCCATAGTTGCTTTTTAACAAAAAGTGAAAGTATATTTTTTTATTTGAGCCACCCTGATAGTAATAACTATATATTAGGTTCAATGGCACGCCAAGGCTAGAATAAATGCTGGGGCGAATTTTTACATCGTTGGTCGAGATCCTGCAGGAATGCCTCATCCTGATAAGTTATCAGTCCCTGATGGTAATCTTTACGACGCTACTCATGGAGCCAGGGTCCTCTCAATGGCTCCTGGACTTCAGAATCTAGAAATTATACCCTTCAAGGTTGCAGCCTACGACACTAAATCTAAGAAAATGGCCTTCTTCGACTCTCAGAGAAAAGCAGATTTCGATTTTATATCTGGCACAAGAATGCGTGGTAAGAATTTTAATTCTAGAATAAATTCCCTGCTAAAAATTTCGGATTCTGAAATGCGGCACTGGTTTCTTTAAAGTGACCGAGTAGCTCAGGCGGGAAGGCGTTGGATTTAGAGCCGGGAGATTGCGAGTTCGATCCTCGCTGTCTGCAATTTTTTCCAATTTTTTTTTTGCTATTTTATTCATTCCCTGCTGAAAATGGATTATTAAAATTTATTGAAAATAATTAAAGTCGTATTGTTTTGAAATATTTTCAATAAATATTGGATAGCTGAATAATTGTTCGTATCTCAATCATCTTTATATGAATTATTTTGAATAAACTTAAGTTATAAAAAATAATTGATGGAATGAGAATCAATTCCATTTTACGCAATTTAAATCTTTAAATAATTTTGTATTACGAATGAAATTATGTATATTTTCCTACCAATCATATTGAATCAATTTTTATCACTTTTCAATCATTGTTATTGCGTTATTAAAAATAATTGAAGAATCTGAATTAATTATATTTTGCGCAATTAAACCCAATGGACTTCTTTAGTTTTAAATAATTTTAATTCTATGATTCAGACTTAATAAATTAATGAAGTTTAATCCTTTCTTTTGAATTAAATTGAATCAATTCTTATTATTTAATTATTTAAATTGATTTATTGCAAAAAAATAAAGAAATGAGAAATAATTATATTTAGCGCAATTCAGCCCAATCGATTTCTATAATTTAAAATAATTTTAAGCATACGATTAAAATTAAATAAATTAATAAAACTTAATACTTTCTTTCGAATTTAATTTAATCAATTTTTATCATTTTGCAATAATTTAAATTTCTTAAATGAAAACAATGAAAGAAATGAAAAATAAATATATTTAGCGCAATTCAACCCAATCGATTTTTATAGTTTTAAATAATTTTAATTCTATGATTAAGACTTCATAAATTAATTAAATTAAATTTTTTTACGCGTTAAAATTAATCAGTTTTAATCATTTTGTAACAATTTAAATTCCCTAATTAAAAAAATTGAAGAAATAAGAAATAATTATATTTTGCGCAATTAAACCCAATTGAATTCTTTATTTTTAAATAATTTTATTCATATGATTAAAACTTAATAAATTAAAGAAATGTAATATTTTGCCTTGAATTATATTGAAACAATTCTAATCATTTTGCAGCAATTTTAATTCCTTAATTAAAATATTTAAAGAAATAAGAAATAATTATATTTTGCGCAATGAAATACAATCGACTTCTTTAGTTTTAAATAATTTTAATTCTATGATTAGGACTTAATAAATTAATGAAATTTAATCTTTTGTCTCGAATTAAATTGAATCAATTCTTATCATTTTGCAATAATTTAAATTCCTTAATTAAAATAATGAAAGAAATAAGAAATAATTATATTTTGCGCAATTGAACCCAATCGACTTTATTAGTTTTTTCACAAGTTAAATTGAATTAATTCTTATCATTTTGCAATAATTTAAATTCCTTAATTAAAAACAATACAGAAATGAGAAATAATTATATTTTGCGCAATTTAACCCAATCGACTTCTTTAGTTTTAAATAATTTTAATTCTATGGATAGGACTTAATAAATTAATTAAATTTAATCTTTTGTCTCGAATTAAATTAAATCAATTCTTATCATTTTGCAATAATTTAAATTCTTTAATTAAAAACAATTACAGAAGTGAGAAATAATTATATTTTGCGCAATTTAACTCAATCGAATTTTTTAGTTTTTAATAATTTTAATTGTATGATAAGGACTTAAAAAATTAATGAAATTTAATCTTTTGCCTCGAATTATATTGAAATAATTCTAATCATTTTGCAGCAATTTAAATTCCTTAATTAAAATAATTAAAGAAATAAGAAATATATATATTTTGCGCAATTTAACCCAATCGACTTCTTTAGTTTTAAATAATTTTAATTCTATGATTAGGACTTAATAAATTAATGAAATTTAATCTTTTGTCTCGAATTAAACTGAAATAATTCTTATCATTTCGCAAAAATTTAAATTCCTTAATTAAAAACAATTACAGGAATGAGAAATAATTATATTTTGCGCAATTTAACCCAATCGACTTCTTTAGTTTTAAATAATTTTAATTCTATGATTAGGACTTAATCAATTAATAAAATTTAATCTTTTGTCTCGAATTAAATTAAATCAATTCTTATCATTTTGCAATAATTTAAATTCCTTAATTAAAAACAATTACAGAAATGAGAAATAATTATATTTTGCGCAATTTAACCCAATCGAATTTTTTAGTTTTTAATAATTTTAATTGTATGATTAGGACTTAATAAATTAATGAAATTTAATCTTTTATCTCGAAATAAATTAAATCAATTCTTATCATTTCGCAATAATTTAAATTCCTTAATTAAAAACAATTACATGAATGAGAAATAATTATATTTTGCGCAATTTAACCCAATCGACTTCATTAATTTTTTTACGAGTCCTTAATTAAAAACAATTAAAGAAATAAGAAATAATTATATTT
>JAAAKG020094541.1:0-16164 GCA_010014905.2 Druon quercuslanigerum
AGGAACTTAAAAGGAATAAAGAAGATAGAGACAAGGGAAAATTAGTGGAGAAGAATATATAAGAAAATAAGAAGGACCCTACTAAAATGTGTAATAAAAAATAGTAGAAAATAACATTTTTAAAGGAGAGGCGAAGAAGGCAAACAAGGAAATTAAGATGGTAGAGCAATCAAAACATTTTATGGATTCGTTAGGAGGGTAAAGATGAAAGTTAAGAAAGGAGGAAAATATGGTAGGAAAAGAGAAGAGAAAGAGAACATAATTAGGAAACAAATAGTCAAGGTGTTAAGATTATTGATGGATGGAGAGGCACCTGAAAGTCTAGCTGAAGTCTGGAAAAATGGGTGGAAAACTTAAAGGAATGGGCATATATAACGTGAAATAGAGTATGGAGAGGAAAAAGTTGGGCATAGCGATGGAAGAGGAAAGTGGTACCGGTGGTGAAAAAAGGTAAAGTGAACGAGGTTAACGATTATACGGGAGTGACACAACTGTAAAATTTGTATAATTTATATGTAACTGTTTTTTTGGAGAGGTTAAGGAAAGAAGTCGATCAACGAAGAACGTAGTTATTTAAATTGCTGATATGGTGAAAAAAGAAGAACAAAGGGATAAATAAGGTATTAGAGCGGGAAAAAGGGCATGGAAGTTTGAGGGAAAGCTAGAGGTGGTAAAGGGAGATGAATTAGTGAACAAGTGTTTAAAGGAGGTAGAAGAAAGTAGATGAAGGTACATAGGAGAGGGGACTAGAGTGAACTATGAAGAACTGGTGAAAGGAGACAAGGTTATATTACAATTCAAAGAGAGGAGTCCCCAAGTTTCTTATCAACTAGTTTTCACTGCATGTTGACTTTTTGAAACATGATTTGCTTCCGTTTCTGATTTTCGATATCGAGGAAAATCCTCAGCGAGAGAATTTTGTAGAAAGAATTTAGGTTATCTCTAGACTCTAACTTTACAAACATAAAAATAATTCCGCGGTATTTTTCCCAGTGGAGTGGAAACGTGACAAACGAAACGTTTGAAAATGTCAGGGAAAAATCGGCGACGCATTATTTGAACAGGCCCTTCGCGATATTTACGCGAGCACATCGGCGAAATGCAGGCGGAGTATCCGGAGCCCTCCGGGTGTTATAAATCACACTCGTCGGTCGGCCAGGGCCATCGCGTGGAAATTCAAGTAGAAACGGTAACGAAACGAAAAAATTCACTCGCACCGGTCAAACCGCAGAACTTGAATGCTATAAAGCATAGAGTGCATCGCACTACGAGTGTTTCAGTATTGTGCTACAAATGCGAGAGTAGACTGCGAAATAGACTTTATTCTTTAAAAAAATCAGACTCAGAATCTGACCCTAAATCAGACCGCGAACTTGGACATCTTCATGGTCGTGAAATTGAAAAATGATTAACAAATCTGACACTGTTTCACATGCAAGCTCTAAAACTGCCCCTGAATCAGACCTTAAATCCGACCTTAAGGCCATGTTATACTGACCTACAATTGATTTTTCGTCATATTTTTTTGCAATAAGGCATGAAGACAGAGACTTAATGTGAACCAATTATCGCTTGTTTATGTTCAGTACATTTGGATGCCTAGTCTTTGTTCAAAATAAAGTATAATTTTTTCTGTGTGGAGTATTCTAATATTTACCTAAAAAGAGAGTAGATAAAATAATTGTCTCCATCGAGTTCTGCGTTCCTGACTTGTTATGTTTGTAACAATATTAAATTACATAAATTATTTACTTTGAGGTTATGCAATTTAATATTAGCTATTATTTTTATCATGGAAATTTATTTCTTCTTTATTTTTCATACTCTTTTTAAATGGTTGTGATCTTGTAAAATGAGTATCTAAATTCAATTTTAAATTTTGAGAAAAATATAAACTAAAAATTATTTGAATGCTTCAATGAATGCAACAGTTTGATCCTTTTTAAGTTGTAAACTGAATAATTAATCATGAACTGATTCTATTAAACTTAAAATTTTTGCAATTAGTTTAGAAGGTTATATCAAATTTTCAGAAATGAGTTCGAATTTAATTGAATTTTTTGATGAAAATTATAGTTCAATGTTTTTTATTTTGTAAACCGACTAATTAATTATGAGCTAAGTAATGTCTTGAATAGTACATAGTAACTTAAATGAAGATCAAAATTTAACTTCTTTTAAATTAAGTATCATACAAATGAGTATTTCAATTCAATTTACAAAATTATATGTAAATATGTTTTAATTTTTTCCGAAATTATTATAAAAGGTATCTTCATCAATCTAAATTTTAGAACTAAAAGTAAAAATAAAAAAAATATAAAAAAGTAAAGATAATTTAAATGTGATAGTTTAATGCTTTTTATGTGGTGAACAGAACAATTAATTATTATCTGATCAATTTTTTGGAGCAATATTATGTTACATAACGGTTGAATTTTTATTAGTTCCTATCAAGTAAAATAAGATGATTATTTATTTTTGTTTGAAATATCTCTATTCTACTTATATAGTTTCTATACATTTTGCAATGTTGAAAAATGAGTATCTGAATTAAATTTTCAAAATTATCTGTAAACATTTTTTTTTTTTGAAAATTCGTATAAAAGGTTAGTGATACAACAAACTTTCAGAAATTAAATTTCAAGTTGAAAAAATATGAACTAAAATTATTTTAATGCTTTAATGCAAATAATTTTTGAAGGATTAATTTTTTTACAATATTAATTACATAATGATTAAATTTATATTTTTCACTATCAGGTAATATAAATTGATTATTATTTATTTCATATTTTTTATGTAATTGAACATTTGCTATTATTCTTATGATAAATGTTTATTGATATTTAAGATATCTCTGCTACGATTACATAATTTAAAAAAAAATGTTTTTTAAAAATTGTTTTAAAATGAATAGTTAATTATCAATTGACTCTGTTAAAACTTACATGCTGTGGAGTTAATTAAAAAAGGTTATTGATCAATTAAAATTTCAGAAATGGATGTTTATAAACAGCAAGCACATGTACGAAGTTGTCAGATCTAAGTTAAACTTAGGCAAAGTGTTGTGCTATTAGATAATAGTTTATGGGAGAAAATTTTTGTCATTCGGATCATTATTGACCGAGGGTCAAAATCATCGCATGTTCTTGGAACCGACCCCTTATTCAATAACTTGATTTTCAAAAATTCAAAACAATTTTCAAAATTTATCAGTGAAATTAATGTAGAAATTTAAATAATGGTAGTCTCAGCCCAGTAAAATGCAGAAAGCCGTCAAATATACTAGCACATATTATTACTTTTCATGAAAACAATACGATGAAGGCACCGCGAGGCGCCACGGGGCTCGAAAGCCAGCGTCATGAGCGTACACGTGTACTCAATATTTATTTTCATTAATTAAAATTTTGACTCGCACTTTATAAACTACAAAATCCTATAGAAAAAACCTGAGCTTTCTTTTAAGACTAAAACAAAAGCAAAAAAACCTGCCTCACTTCCAGAAAAAGTCAAATTTATTTTTCACCTTCATTTTTTATGGAAAAATATTTCTTTTTTGACCAAATTTGTAGGACCAATCGAAAGGGCTTGAAAGGCCCTATCGAAACTGTATTAGAAAATTTTTTTGTCATCGATATTAGAAGAGTTGAAAATCGCCGAAATAGACGATATACACTAAAATCCCGAAAATTCCACTGTCTCCCCCTCGGTTAATAATTATCCGAATCACAAAATTTTTCTCCTATAAACTACTATCCAACAGCAGAACACTTTGCCTAAGTTTAACTTAGATCGGACAACTTTGACTTTTTGAGTGGGTCCCTTGAGGAATTACATGGTTTGTCATAAAATTTCCGAAATTTCTTTTACTAATTATTTGCACCTGGTGCAGGTAAAACAAAAATTAGTTTAATCCCAATCATTCTTAGTAGCTGCCTAAGGTTTACACACCCAGGCACTTTGCAAATTATATAGAAAATAAACAAAAAATTTATTTTCGTTTTAAACGTTGCAAACTTCCGTTACGTCCATATATATGAGCGCATTCAGCTATCCACTGCTAATAATGTCAGAGCCTTATTATGAGTGTGAGAACGAAGGATGGAGACAATGATAGCACGAGAGGAGGGGGGGGGGGGGAGGGAGAAGAGTGGGAGAAGCGAAGGAGAGATAGAGAAGAGGAAGCGTTACCCTGAAAACGCAACCGTTCTCGTTACCCTTTTTTGCGAGTTCACAACGTGCCATAAGAAGTTATCACTTTAAAAACGAGATAAAATGGTTTCTCCATATGGCCGCAGTTTATGAAGTCCGATTAACTGATGAGCCTTAATACTCACAAAAGATTGCATCAGATAAAATCTTTCTTATTACCAGGTATACATTTTTCTAGATTTACTTATGTGACTCAAAAATTACTAGAAGATATTCTGGGAAATTCTGGTTGAAGATTTAATGTATTTAAACATCGCTTTAAGAAGCGGTGCTAATTTGGCTTTTGATTGTGCTTCGTGCTCGCATTCATGCTAATTTCTCCCGAGTGTCGCCAGATGGATATAGGGACGGAAATTCGAGTTACGCTTTAACGGCAAGCAGGAAGTCGAGGAACTTCGTAGTTCTGTAATGGAGATATATCCCGTAGGCAGACCGACGACGAGAAAGAACAACGTTTAACGACGGTAATTACCCACCCGGCGGGACTGGAAAGAGGTAAAAAACATTCGGTGCTCCGGACTGCATCCCGGCGAAGGAATACCACTCTGGGCGTCCCGTCCTGGATGAATTCTCCTTTCGTCCCAAAGAGCAAAAGAGAGGTCTCGACTCGGAACTTTGTCGTTTGAATTAGAGGCGAAAGTTCCTTCCAGTAGGGTCGCAACTCGTAATTCTCACGAGTCCCGTCAGCAAAAGGGCCAAAGAAAACAGGGAAAACCTTCACTATAATTGTAACAATAAGAATAACCGCTCTAGTAATAATGGTAATAACCGGAAAATAAATCGATGAATAATTTCACTCATTTTTGCAGGGGCGAATGAATATTCCGAAAATCTCTTTCCCCTAATATTAATTTTACCGAAATTCGTTTCACCGAATCGCTGTTTTATAGGTCTTTATATCCCCTTTTGTACCTTTGTTAAAATTAGCAAAATTATTTTTGGCACAGATTTTTATTAGAATTAATTAATTAATATTCTTTTCTTTTTTTAAATTACAGTTAATATATCGGGGAGTAAAGGGTAATGCGACGCGCAAAACCTAAAACAGGTAATTAAAAGTAAAATATAACGTCAATTGTAGCAAGGTAATATGAAACACTCAGATCAACATCTTATCTCTCATATACGTATTACAACAATTCAATTTAAGTTGATTAATATAGATGATTATTTATTTTTCTAAATAGTTCTCCTGTACCAAGTTATCCTACCTGTATGGCTAATTTGGGACGCTCCTCTTTTTATGTATTGTTGCAAATTGAAAATAATAGCCTTACGGAAAAATGCATAGTTTTATTACATTAGGTCATAAATCAATGTAATAACTAACTAAAAACTATATCTAGTGCGTTAGAGTAAGAACAAAATAATTCATAAGACTATAAACAAATCAATAAACGAAAGATTTTTTTTTTAATATAATAATTTTAGGGGGAAACTGTAAACATCAAAAACAGGTATTTCGATAAGACCTACAACTTTTGTGCACAATATTCGGAATCAAAACAAATATTTTAAATAATTCTACAAAAAAAGCTCAGTTCTGGAAAAAATGTTCGTCAATTCATTTATATTAATCTGCCAAGTATGATGTCAATAATTATTTTTCTCAATTTTTAATCTGAGACTAATAACTCCAAATAGTTTGAGTTTACCTGAACATGTATAAAATAAATCTTTCAATTTCTTGTAGTTGTCTCGAGTGCATCACTAATTAACATTGGTAAAAAAATTTTCGGTCATATTACTTCCGATAAATTAAAAATCAGAAAATATAATTTGGGAAATAATGCGCATCATTTTTGCACTTATAGGAAGAAAGAGAATTTTGTAGGAGCTGGCTTTATATCAAGTCCGAGTGAAATGTACGACCGCAACTTTGTCTTGTTAACGATAGGGTTGGTAATTAATTAAAGGGTTTAACCGTAGCGTTTAAGTAAACGCTCATGCCATACCGCTGGAGTTTCCGGCTGGAGCAAACTAAATTTAATATCGTGCAGATTACAATCCCCTGGATTACTTTGGTACGTGCGAGCTTGGTGAACGTAGGGCAGGTACCGGGCAGTGCATCTGCAGGATGTGGCCATTCCGGTCCGGAAAGAGTGGGTTTAAGAACGTTTGTCTCGCTCACCGGCACATCCGACGATCCTACCCTACGACCTCGGTCTGTCAATTTGTTTTCTTTTTCTTTTTTAATTATGCTTTCCTAATTGAATTTCCTTTTATTTTTTATTTTCCAGGAAGTGGAGGCATGTGGTTACATATTGTGGCCAAAGTCTTCTTAAGGGTTTATTTGCAGGGTTTCCGACAACGAAACTGGAAGTTTCTTTTTGTTAGAAACGGGATGGACTTTTTTGGGCGTGGCCAAAGAAATATTAAGAGAGTGGGCGTCGTTACGAGGCGTAGCCAAATGCGCATTCAGGGGTGCGGTAAATGACATTGGGCGTTACTGAGGGGAGTGACCGTAGAAATTGGACATTTCATTTTTAGAAAGTAGAGGGGTTTTTTTAAACAGTTGTAATCAATAACAACAGCTAGTATCATTTTACTGTAATCTTTAGAGAATGGAGGTGTGTGGTTAGAAAACGTGGTTAAATGCAAAGGGTATGAGAAACAACAGTGCGTGTTTCATTTGCGTTATCTACCATAGTGGGCTTTATTGAGGCGCATGGTCAATAAAAAAGGCGTTTTATTTCATTCTTTAGAAAGTGAAGGGGTGTGGTAACAAGGCGTGGCCAGATACGCGTTCAGGGCTGCGATAAATAATAGTGGGATTTTTTTTAGGAGCGTGGTTGATTAAAATATACGAGCTTTTATTTTATTCTTCAGAAATTGAAGAAGCTTTGTTACCAGGCGTAGTTAAATCAGCGTTGATTTTTACGACCAATAGCAGTGGGCGTTACTGAGGAGCATGGTCGATGAAAGTAGGCGTAATTTGATTTTCTTCTTTTGAAAGTGGAGGAATGCCCGTACAAGGCGTGGCCAAATACGCGTTTAGGTGTGCGATCAATAATAGTGGGCTAAATAGCTCCTAAATAATTAGGAGAGTAGGCAATGGAAATAGACGTCCTTTTATTTTATTCTTTAGAAAGTAGAGAGATGTGTTTACAAGGTGTCCGTTAAAAGTGCATTACATTTAATTTTTAGAATGTGGCGGGGTGTGGTTAAAAAGACTGAACATATACGTGTCAAAGGGTTTAATTAATGACAGTGAGTGCTATTGAGGAGCGTGATCCTTTAAAGTAGACCTCCTTTCTTCAAAAAGGCGATTTCTTCCAAATATCGTCACCAAGGAGGTGTTAAGGTGTGTGGTCAATAAGAACCGCGTTTAGTGAGGAAAATAGACGATAAACGTTGGCGTCATTTTATTTTATTCTTTAGAACATGGAGGGGTATGGATACAAAAAGTGGTCAAAGACATTTTAAAGGCAGTGAATAACAAGAGTAGGTTTTATTGAGAAATGTAGCCAATTAAAGTCAGCGGACTTTTTTTAGATATCCGAGAGGTGTGGTTAAAAGGCGTGGCCAAATACATGTTCAGGGTTGTAATAAACTCCAGTAAGCGTTATTGATGCATAAGGTAATTTAAAAAAGGTGTCACTTTATTTCATTCTTTACAAAGTGGAGGGGTACGGTTATAAGGCGTGGCCAAATACGCCTTAAGGGATTGAATAGATAACAGTGGGCGATATTTAAGGACGTGAGCAATTTAAATAGGCTTCATTTTGTATTATATTATAGAAAGTAGAGTGGTTAAAAGGCTTCGCCATACAGGTTTGAAGGGCATAAATAAAAACAGTGGGTGGTACTTAGAGGCGTGGCTAATGAATTTGGGCATCCTTCTTTCAGAAGGGCAAGGAGTGTGGATAAAAGGCGTGACCAAAGACGTCTTAATTTCAGGGTAAAAATTCAACTATTTTGTTGAAAAATAACTTTTCCATACAAATTAGGTAAAAAATGAACTTGTTTCTGCAAAATGATACTTTATCGGAAAAAAATTACGTAGTATCTAGCCTGTCGGCGCCGACTACATGCAATCTTGCCGGCGTCGGCAACAGTGTTAGTTTTGGAAAGCCTTAAATGAGTCCTTAATTATGAGATAGACTGGAACTCGATTAAACGTTTATTTCACATGGAGTTCCACCAGCTTATCGTTAAGCTAGCGTAACCCCCGGTTTTTTAAAAATAGTGGAGCATTAAATTTGTGAGTAAGGTATTAAATAAACCTTAAATGAGCCCTTAATTATGTTTTAGGTTAGAACTCGATTCATCGTTTATTTCACGCAGGGTTCCGTCAGCTTAACGTGAAGCCAGCGTAACCCCCGGTTTTTTTTTTAAAATAGTGGAGCATTAAATTTTTCAATAGGGCATTAAATTAGCATTAAATGAGCCCTTAATTATGAAATAGGTTTTGACTCGATTCAAACATGTGGTTACGTTAGCTTATCATGCCTCCAAATAATAGCCCTGGACACATGGGACAAAGCAAAAAAATCGATAGTTTTTCATGCTAATTATGAGCGGTTCTGGTAATTTGAATAATTAATTGGTTATGTTTAATGAAGAACCTAATATACATATCGAAAATACTTTGTCTACACTCGTCGTATTTTCATGAAAAAAATGCAGATTATTTTTCCTTTTACAAACATTATTTTTATCAGTTTTGACTTTGAAAATTATATTTTCGGGATGTTGCCGGCGCGCCGAAAATGTATCTACTTGGTTAAAAGAAAAGTTATTTTTTTAAACATACATTTTTTGCCAAAGTTGTATTATTTTCAATATCTTTATCAATATTTTTATTTAAAAATTAAGGAATTTAAAGCGTTTAATTTTAAATTTATTATACTACCGAAAAGAATTTTATTTATTAGAATTTTTGATTTTAAAGTACAGAATTCATCATGAACTTATATTAAAGGGAAAAAAGTAAACATTTGTTCAAGCTGTACAAATTTATGTGTTTTCGGGGATTTTTTTAATTTAGGGAAGACAAGGGGGGAAAAGAAAAAAAAGAGGAGTAGGTAAAAAAGGGCGTGGCTTGTGATCCCCGCCAATAACCGTAGGCCTTACTGAGGAAAGTGGCTGTAAAGGGTGTGGTTAAAGGCATATTAATGGCTGTCATGTATAATGAAAGGCGTTATTTAGGGTTGCGCCCAATCAATCGATTTTTATTCAAATGGCAATTCTTTCGTTTTTATCTTTTTGACAAGCTCCCCTCCCCCTTCCCTCAACGACACATCTTGGTGAAACCTTTCACAGGGACTTTTTAGAAAGCGTCCACAATAAAAGTGGGCGTTCTTTTATATAATTTTACAGAACGTGGAGAAACAAGGTCAAAAGGCTTGTTAATGGGTGTTATTGACAGGCGTGTTTGATATAAATGGGCGGCCTTTTATTTAATTTTTTAGCAAGTAGAGGCGTGAGGCTAAAAGGCCTGTTGTTTGGTGTGGCTAATGACGGTGGAGCCTTTGTATTTAAAATGGAATTCTTTCAATTGTCGTTTGTTCCTTTTTGGTAACTCTCCCCTTTTTTCCCATCCTCTTCCACGACCAACATCTTTACTTCCGTCACGTCCATCGACCCGTATACGTCTCTCCAGTACACAAAGCTCACGTCAAAGTTAGTCCGGGCCCGTGGGCGAGTCCTTTCAAGATTCTGCTGGCACGTTCTCGAGTACAAGATAGAAGCAAGTACGCGAAGAGCAAGCCGGTTGCATTGAGGAAAGTTGTCGATGCTTTTAGAAGATTAATTTGTACTCCGACCTCTTCTTCCTCGCAGCGAGATCTGATAAGAATGCACACTATATAACCGCTACGTGTTCTGGAGGCGAAATTTCCATTTACGGAATATCTTTCATTGCGTTATAATTTAGCAATTTTCACTTGCCAAGAAAGTTACAACGGCTATTAGAACTTTGGTTTTAGTGAATATTAAAATGAAGCTATTGCAGGGTGTCTAGCAACATTTCGTTTTCAAACTCCCGGCATATTCCCACATTTCCCGGATCTGAATTAACGTATTTTCCGGTTTTTACTTGTGACATATGCAGGATGGCCGCAAAACTTCACTGTTAGAAATTTCTATAGCCATTTTACTACAAATGGAATGGAAGCAAAATTAATATACACGCATAGTAAAATAAAGTGCATGGAAGTTAAAAGTGGTTTGATGCACCCAAATCTTGTCCAACAATAAAAAAAAGTGATAAACAACAATTCATCGACTCAATTCGTAAGTATGATCAAAGTGCAACGTAAAAATGTAATTATCATCAAAATTCACTGTCAATGTCAGACTTTTTACGCGAGTACTGCTAATATTTGGATAGGTACCTAAATTATGCGCTTAATTGAACTTTTCCACTTCAAGCCCAGTATAAATTATGCTCAGATAAAAAAAATGTCATGTTTTATTATTTAGAATTGAACATTAGTGTCAAAATTGTTTTTAATTTTTTGTTTAAGTGAAATTAACAGCTTATCTAAGAGTTGATCAATATACATGCATATTAAATTTACTACGCAGCATCTTAATAACTCTTTCATAGACTGAGTTCTTAGGTTTACTATACAAAAACGTATAATAAATTTATATTAAAATTACAAACATTTTTAAAAGTAGAACTGAGCGAAGAGATTTATAATGTTTTATACAACTTTGAGCAAAAGAATGCAATTTGTTTTACCACTGAAATTATATATATAATTAAAATATTTGTCATAAGGAGAACCGCAGGATTTCGCCGGGATCGGGTGCTGATCTAAAATTTGCACGCGATGCCAGCGAAATCGCGATAAAAGTCTCCTGCACCCTGAAGACACGGAGCGATCCAAGGACGACCGCCTTCTGCATTTTCTCCGCAAGTGTTTTAGCATATTGTTCACACGCAGGGATGCTTTTTAGGTTAATAACCAAAGAAAGCTTGTCACCTCCAAGAGCACCGATGATAAGGGCGATTAATTTAACAAAATATTCCGGGTACAATCGTCGCAACTCCCTTACAAGGTCTATATACCTCTCTTTTTTGCATCTCCTTGACTATGATGTTTTTGTCAGCTAGTGCCGAAAATTCGATGACGAACATAGTTCGCTTCTCGAAGTCAAGGAGAACTATGTCAGGCCTCGAGTGTGCAACAGAAACAATTGTCCAGAATATAAAGTTCCAGTATATATATATATTTCTGTTGTTGTGAAAACACATTTATATATTTGGGAATCTTTAAAATACTGTAAAATTGTGGAATAAAAGAATTTTACTTTTGGATTTTCCATTATTTTTTATGCTGTAAAAATTTGAATTTTTCAAGAAAACTCAACAAGTTGCTATAAAAATCTTGTGGGAAAATTAAAAACCCAACATTTTTTTTATCTTGGCTTTTTTATATCCCGCATTACTTGGCCTAGAATCTTGATTCTCGTGGCTTTTTGAATTTTGTAAATGCTGTAACTCTGGTAATTTTTGGTTTTGTGAAAAAAGTCATAAAGATATATTGTCCGTATTTTGAATACTATGAATATCCGTACATAAAATTTTTGTATTTTGAAAAAAGTGGTCTCAAAAATATTAAAAATACGCTAACTTTTTAAATTTTTATCAAAAATGGCTGGCTAACGAACTTGACCTTTAGTTTATGACAGTAAAAGAGTATAACAAAGGTCAATCTAACAGATTATTTGTTTTAAGAGTTATCGAACACACAGCCAAACAGACGTTCATACATAAATACATACATAAATTTGTAAAAACCTGCTTTTTGGATTCAAGGGGTCTCATAACGGTGACATTTGACAAAAACTGGTTGGGTCAAATTTTACACAAATCTAATTCCTTCTCTGATGAGAATGTAAAAATGAATTAATTTGCATTGAATAATTTTGGGATAGTTCAGTTTTAGGTTCTCGTCATAAAAAACTAGCATTAAAAATATTAAAAAATTAAATTTTTTTAAGCCCCACAAACGAGAAGAAAAAAAAAATAAAAGACAAAAGTTGTGATGAGAATGTGCCCACGCAGCGGGCAGATTGTTTTGACTTTTAATGATGTTTTCCACAATTAAAGCGAAAACTATGCATCCTATAAAATAGTGTTTAAAAAAATTTGTAGATCTTTTTCAAGTGCATAATTTTTTTTTACTCATATTTTACCGTATTTTGCAAAGTTTGACCGAAAAATGTCATTTTTGGATTTTCAATTATTTTTTATCCTGTCCAAATTTAAAATTTTAATTTTTTAAGAAAATTATAAAGTTTTTATGATAATCTTGCAGGGCATTCAAGAAGAAAAATTTTTCTTCTCTTGAATTTTTTTTCATATCGTGCGTTATTTGGCTTCAAATGTCTACTTTCGTTGGATTTTTCGAATTTTGTAAGTGCTACAACTCTGGTAATTTTGTTTTTAACGAAAAAAAATCATTAAGAAAAATTCTTTGTCTTTTTCATTACTATAAATAAATGTACAGAGAATTTTTGAATCTTGAAAAAAGTGATCTCAAAAATTTTCAAAATACGCTCACTTTTTGAATTTTTATCCAAAAGCGCTGGCTAATGAATTTGACGTTTAGTTTAGGTCACTGAATCCGAAACCGAGGCCAGTTTGACCCCATCAGGTCAGGATAAAGGTAAAGTGAAGATCCAAATGAAGAAAACCATTGGATCGGAGAAAGCCAATGGATCAGAGAAAACCTCTATTCCCAGACGTTTGTGGAATAGCTGAATTTGTATCTGGGGTCAGATTGACCCCATAAAGTCACGACCAAGGTCAAGTGAAGGTCAAAATGAGAAAAAACCATTGAATCGGCATGAACCACTACATTAAGATGTGTTTGGTGTCACTGAATCCAAAACCGAGGTCGATTTTACCCCATCATGTAGGGATGAAGGTCATCTCAAGTTAGAAAACCGTGGAATTGGACAAAATCTCTACTCTTAGACGTTTTTGGGGTCACTGAATTCGAATCCGAGGTTGTTTGGAGCCCATAAGTTCGATTCCATGGTTTTCACAATTGTTACATTGGAATGACCTTCATCGCGACCTGATGGGGTAAAAATAAGTCTGGATTCGGATTCAGCGACCCCAAAATCGTTGTAAAGTAGTGCTTGACGCTAATTTTAGGTTTTTTATCATTTTGACCTTCACTCAACCTTGATACTAATCTAATGGGTTCAAACTGACCTTGGATTTAGATTCAACTACCACAAAAACGCCTGCTAGTGGAGATTTTCTTCGATCCAATGTTTTTCTTCATTTGGATTTTCACTTTACATTCATCCTGGAACCAAATGAATAACTGGAAAAATTCGTCTCTGGATTTTTGTTGATCAATCCTGCCCAATTTATTCGTTTTCCAGAAACAGAAAATGTGTAATTATTCATTTTTATGATGCCTGAAAATGGCCCCAAAAATTAAAATAATAGTATCTTAATCAAATTCATGCTTAAGACGGCATTTCTCGAATTTTGTTTCATATTATTTACTTTGTATCGACAACGGACGAGTTTTCAAGTAGTTTTAAAATAAGTTTGGTTATTACGATAAAAAAACTATACTTTTCTTAGAGTAATTAAAATTAATTATTTAAACTTAAAACTTTTAAAAGTAGGCGTTCTTTTATTTAATTTTACAGAAAGTGGAGAAATGAGGTTCAAAGGCGTGTTTATTTTAAAGTTTTAAAAGCCCACTTTTAAAGCAGTTTTGAAATAAGGAAATCTGAATAATAAGCGACAGAGTGTGAGGTAAGAGATTAGACAAAACTAGACTTTTCTTCAGCTTCCCTATTAAAGGCACAAGTGACTGTTTATTAATTGCTTAAATATTTGCGAATAATTTTAAACAAACAAATATTACACTCAATTCTCGTAAATTGTGTCAATGATTTCAGAAAAGAATAACTTTTCACAATTTGAAGGAAAGAATTTTTTGTAAACAAATTGAAATTGTTTAAGAAATTGCTAAATATCCTTAAGTGAAAAAATATAACTTTTAACATTCGTTAATTGTGTAATTATTTCTAGAAAATGCTAAATTTTTACGCTTTAGAGGGGAAAAAGTTGCTTAAACAAATAAGAGTTGTTTGAATAATTTCCAAATATCCTTAGAAAATATATTACTATATTACAAACGCTAATTGTGTCATCAATTCCAGAAAATAATAACTGAAAATTGTTTTATTAATTGCTAAAGATAATAAATTGTCACGCTTTACAGAGTTTGATAGAAGAATTTGATAGAAAACTGATATTTTGCATTCTTTGGGGGTTTTCAAGGTCACATTGAAAGGGTATTCTGGGGGTCACATTTGAAAATTATTGTGTGAAAATGATTCCTTAAAGATTTCTTAAAAGCTAAATATACTTTATTTTACAAAAGAATAAATAAAATAAATACTTTATTTTTTAACGGGAATAATTTACGTAGCCCTGTCTAATTACGTTCGGACGGTCTAGAGATAGGATCCAGGCCAATGTAATCCATGCACGTGTTATCGTTGAAAAAAAGAAAAAAAGACGGTTTTTTTCTCTCTAGAAAACGAACAAATTGGGTGTGGGAGATCAATCAGCGAAAATCGAACGTCGAATTTTTGAGCAGCCTACTAGGGGCATGTCCCATGGTTTTAATAAAATCGAAACTAAACACACCCAGCAACTTGTGTAATAAAAATTTTCCGAATCATGGGATAATTTATCAAATTGAAACCATTCTCGGAAATTAGGAAACTTTGTCAAAGGGAAGCCGTTTTTATTCGAATTGTCTGTTCCAATCGGCAAAAAGGGATATAATTGGTCCTTTACAGTTTATGCTTTGTACAATTTGCGATAGGGCGAATTCTTTTTGTTAAACGAGACCAGTATTAAATTCTCGTCGTTTCCCATATTTCCGAGCGTTACATTTCCCAGTTGGCGGGCGCATTGTTATTTGCGAATTTTATTGTAATAAATTGAAACCGTCGGTGCATTCTGACGGACGATACGGAGAAATAACTAGAGTTGTTTGAATTGAGCGGGCGGGTAACTAAAATCGCTTTAAATCAATAAATTCCAGAGAAAAATGTAAACAATTTGGAAACCTGACGCAAGCGAAAATAGATTCTGCTGGCGGCAGATGTTTGTTTGATTTTTAATCATTCATTTGTTCGTTTAAAGTGAGAAATGAAGGAAAATGTGTTTGTCACAAAATGTTGCAAAGGCAGTCAAAAATCGTGCTAGCTGGGAGACATGTGTTTCTCATCAAGTTTAAACTGTTACAACCCCTCTGCGACCCAGGGAATGATATAGTGCGACCGTCGGGGGTTGTAAATTATACTGTCTCGTCGTTGAAATAGCCTCCCTCGATTCAGCCTTTTTTCAAGTTTGATGACATATCTAACAAGGGGCAGTGTTTGATAGCGAGGTTAAAAAAAATTGTCTTCGAATTTTAATGCATATCGAGCAGAAATTTGTTTGAATCCACAACCAAATAAAAACATTTTTTTTTGCTTTGAAAAAATAATATTTACACTACCGTCAGAAATTATGAGATCGATTGACGCAAGCACTATTAAAAATCACTGCTGGCTTTGAATCACGATAATTCAGCGAACAAAAATGATAGGGCGTTTAAAAAAAATAGTTATAAAGCCTATGAAATTCCACGTCCAGTAATTTCAAACAGATTTTTTTTATCTGCTGAAGAGAATACAGCACGTGATAAGTTTTTTAAAAAATTCTAGATTTTCTAAAATTTAGTACCTCGACTTCAACTTTTAGCATGACGTAAGAAAATTGTTCAAAAAATCTGAAAATTACACGACATAGAGCCTGAAATTTTATCTTTAAGTTAAGCCAAAGAAACTTTAAAATTCTTAATTGGTTCACAAGAGACGATTCAAAATGTTCAATCGTATCTGAGCTGAGTTTTAGTCGACGATCACGGTTCTCGGCCGGTCTGCTGCTCGCCTCCTTCG
>JAAAKG020094552.1:0-16164 GCA_010014905.2 Druon quercuslanigerum
TTTAGCTTGAAGCTATTGTGCAGCTATTGAGTTCCTAAATTTATATAAAAAAATTTGAAAAAAAATTTTCCGAAAAAATATCCGCCTGAATTTTATCTCAACCTAATAATATTATTTCTTTGTACTTGTTATGCATTGATTTAGTAACCTTATATAGCTAAAAGCTAATTTTTTATTTAAATCAAAATTATATTTCTTTAAAACTATCATGCGAAAAAATCCCCCCCCCCCATTTTATAGGAACTTAATTTTCTTACAAAATTTTTTTCTATAAATTCAGAAACTCAATAGATGCTAAATAAATTTTCATTTTCTTAACTTGAAAATTGGATTTTTTGACACCTTCAAAATTTGAACGAATTTTCCCCTTGAACCCAAAAAAACCACTCTCTGTTTTCATCGTACCTTATCATAGAAATTTAGAAAAAAATACATGCAAATTTAAAATTCGATTTTTGCGAACGATTTTTGTATTTTTTTAAATACCTTAAAAACATGCGTCATCCAGA
This sequence comes from Druon quercuslanigerum, assembly GCA_010014905.2. Classification (NCBI taxonomy): domain Eukaryota; kingdom Metazoa; phylum Arthropoda; class Insecta; order Hymenoptera; family Cynipidae; genus Druon; species Druon quercuslanigerum. Next base: position 510 of record JAAAKG020094552.1, read on the forward strand.
AATATTTTATTAAAAAATATTATTATTTTAAACTAAAACAATAATTTTTGAAATTTGAAACATTGAAAATAATTTCGAAAAATTTAATTATTGTATTTGTGATCAATAAAACATTTATACAAAAATTTTAATCGTTTAAATTTGAGAATTTTATTATTCGGGAATTTTCCATTTCTGTAGTCTTATTATCTGCCTGGAATTTTATTGTTTGGGCTTTTTTAATTCGGTAATATTATAAACTGTCGTGAATTTTCCAATTCAGGAATTTTATAATTCGGGAATTTATTTATTAGGTAATTTTATTCAGGAATTTTCCAATTTGGTATTTCTATTTTTGGCCAATTTTATTATTCGTGAATTTTAATATTAAGGAATTTTCCAATTTGGTAATTTTTATTTTTCGGCAATTTTATTATTCGGGAATTTTTCAACTGGGAAATTTTACAGTGTCGGGAATTTTATTTTTCAGGATTTTTCAGTTGTCCCAATAAAATTCCCAACTTTTGCAAATTGTTATTGGCAAGGTTTGCTTTGCACTCAACAGGTTTCTTTGGCGCGTAAAGTTACATTTTACTAAATTTCTGTAGAATTAGTGTAAGTTATTGTTTCATTTAGGAATTTCCAAAAATTAAACTCTTACGTAATTTAAATATGGTCCCTTATTTAGATGCTAATTTACGATTTTCAATCAAAAATTTAGACTCATTTATTCAAATGGAGTATTTGCTAATTTTTTCTCATCGAAACCTTTTTTCTTTCTCGCGTAATCGACCTTACGTAATGTTGACGTCCGTCTCGTGTTCGGCTACTAATGGTCAAAACAAAATGAATAAGTAAATTTATTTTATTTCGAAAATTGTTAACTTTTCGGGATTTCCCAGGAAGATTTCAAGAATAAGATCTAAGTTAGCGATCTACAAAATTTTTTATGTGTGGCGGTAAGTGGAAAAGGAATGGATCATTAGTCCAAGAACCAGACGAAAAAAAAAATATTTTCTATCCAGTTTTTTTCTCAATGATTGATGGTTCCAAACTAATCCCTGGATAGACATCCGGATAGGGTAATTTGTTAAATTTTTAACATCTGCTTCAATCTGCAACTGTAACTGCAAATTCTCTTTTTATGGGGGAAAAATAGAAAATAGAACTTATTTATAACATAAAAAAATGTCATGGTAAATTTGGCACTTTAATTCTACTTCAGCATTACTTTCTTTAGAGACAATGGAATTACTTTTCCACGGTAATTTATCTCGAGAATAGGAAAATAATTTCTTTTAAATAAAATTACTAAGGGCACTCTATTAAATTTAATTTAAAACTCTTCAATTTCTTCAAATTTCAAGTAAAATATAGATTTTTATAGAGAATAATTTTTTTAAAATAAAAAATACGAATTTATAACACAATTCATCAATTTTGTTAAGAAAATAAGAATTAGATTTTTACCAGAATAGTTTAATTTTTAACCAAATAGTCAAATTGTAAACCTACAAAGATCCATTTTCAGCCCAATGGTAAAATTTCCAAATAAAAAAATTAAAATCCAACCAAAAGCAAAAAATGTTGTATTTCAATTAAACTTGAATTTTCAAGTCCAAAAAAAAAATTTGTTAGAAGAAAGTTGAATTATCAATCATAAAAGCTGTTTTTTAATAAAAACGTTCATTTTCGAAAAATAAAGATCACTTTTCTACTATAAAAGTTTAAATTTGAATTCAAAAAGACAAACTTTAAAGAAAATTATTGAACTTTTAACAAATTAGTTAAATTTTTAAAGACGCCACAAAATTTTTAACTAACATAATTTTTTTTTTAAATATTAAAATTTTTTAAATAATATCAGGTTTGAAAGAAGAAGAATAATTTTCTAAAAAAAAACTAATTTTCAGCAACATGCAAGAAGTTTTAACAAAATAATTAAATAATTAATAAAATCGTTAATTTACAATAAAATAATTGAATATTGTACTGAAGTGATTAATCTTCAATATAAAAATTTAAATTTTTAGTAGGTGGTTAAACTCTACACAAGATTAAAAAATAGTTAAATTAAAAAAAAAATAATCAAATTTTTATGCAAAAAAATGAAAATTCAAGCAAGCAAAGTTTCATTTTAATGAAATAGTTAAATTTTAAGCCAAAAATCCAAATTTTTTTAGAAAAAAGTTGAAATTTCAACCTTTAAAGGTCAGCTTTTAACAAAAACGTTTATTTTCGACAAAAAAGTTGGCTTTTCTACTATAGAAGTTCAAATTTTAATGAAAAGAGACAAATTCTAAACAAAATTATTAAACTTTTCACACATTAGTTACATTTTTAATGAATCAAATAAAACAAAAAAAAAACCAATTTTCAGCAACATAGAAGATTTTTTAACCAAATAATTAAATACCTAACTAAAAAAGGTCAGTTCTCAAACAAAAATAGAATATATAAATTTACAGATAGAATACTGAATTTATGTAAAAAATATAAATTTAAAAAAATCATTTTTAACGAAATATTTTGATTTTTTAACAAATTTTTTTATTTTCAAGTTAAAAAGTCGACGTTGCTACAAAAATTTGATTTTTTTTAATTCGAAGATATGAATTTTCAATAAAAAATTTAATTTACAATCAAAAAGTGGAATTTTGTACTAAAGTGATGAATCTTCAACTAAAAAAAAAATAATTTCTTTAACGAAGTAGTTTAACCAAGGCGATCAATTTTCTAGCAAGAACGATAGATTTTTAACAAAATAGATGAATTTTAAATTACTTATAAATTGAATCAATTTTAAATTTTTAATGATTTTTAAAAATATTATTAATTAATTTTGAATAATTTTTAATGACCAAATTTCAACCGGAACTGAAATCGATAAATTTTTAGTTCAGAAAAGGAATTTTTAAATTAATAATGGCAAATTATAAACAAAATGTATAAATATGTATTAAAATACTCAAATATTCAAATCATGGTAATAATTTTTAACGAAAAAATGAAACTTTATCAAAATAAATAAACTTATATTTAAATAGTTGAATTTTTATCAAAAAGTATAGATTTTTGTGGAGAAAAAAAAAATTAAATTTTTTTACGAAAAGAAATGCACATTCAACAAAATACAAACGTTTTAAACCAAAAAAATTAATTTTTGATTAAAAAAGTATAATTTTGAGAAAATAGATCAATTTTCAGACAAAAGCGATTAATTTAAAGCCTAAATTTTAATAGTTATATTTCCCGATCAAAATATTAATTGTTAACCAAAGAAAAAGAATTTTCAAAAAAATTATTAAATTTTCAAAATAAATTTTCAAACATTTTGATTTTTACCGAAAAAAGACTAAAATTATAAAAAGCAGTTAAGTTTTCATACGAAAAACATGAATTTTTAACTAAACAGTTCATTTTTAGCCAAATATTTTTTTTTGTACAAAAATCGAATAGTTAAGTTTATTATTAAAAAGTTAATTTTTATTTATTTTTATTATAATTGATCGATTTCGATATTTTTTTCCTAAAATTAGGCTTTTACTGACGAATTAAGAATTCCATTTTTTTGAAACGAAAAAAAAAAATTTTAAATAAAATTTTTTAAGCAAACATTATTTTATTCTTGTAATTAGATTCAGAAAAATATTTACGATGAAAGCGGATAATCTGAATGTCGAAGTAGATTTGGGCTGCGTTGGTCAGCCAAGCGAGTGTTCTAATATTCTCGGACCATGTTATTAATCCTGATGCTCCACGTTGTGGAATAGATTACCACGGACAGACTGTCTGACCGAAACTGACTGCAGTTACTGTACAATTTATGCGCATCGCAAATTTAATTGGCATATATTTTAGACACGTTAATTAACTACGAAAATGTGTCCCTTAATATTAATTAATTATTCAAAGAGAAAATTAATTTTTGTGTAAAAAAATAGGTAGCAATTAGTTGAATTTAAAATAAAAAAAGAAGATTAACATTTAAAATCAAAAATCGTTTAATTAAGTATAAGAGAAACTGTGCGTTAAGAAAAATGATAAATTTTTAAACAAAGAGATGAATGGTCAACTAAAATTATTAATCTTAAACAAAAAAATAAATTTTTAACGCAGTGTTCAACTTTCAATCCAAAAATGGTATTTTCAACAAAATTTTTTAATCGAAAAATGCGAGTTTTATGCAACAAATTTTTTATTTTCAAGTGAAAAATAGGTCAATATTTAGACAAGTAGTTGAATTTTCAATAAAAAAAAATTTAACCATAACATAAGAAATAGATCAATTAAAGCAGAAAATACGAATCTAAAAAAAAAAATTTCACAAACTAAATTAGTTTTTAACGAAAAATTATCAATTTTGAAATTTAAATAAGTTAGTTACATTTTCAGTTTTTAACAATAACTTTTAGTCCAAAAAATACTTTTTATGCAAATAGTTAAATTTTCTGCTAAAAAGATGAATTTCTAAAACTGTAATTATGCAACCAAATAAAAAAAAGAATTTTTAATAAAGTAGGTAAAATTTCAACAAAGGAGTTGAATCTTCGACAGAAAAATATTAATTGTTAAAAAAAAATTAATAGTTAATATTTAAACAGTGAAATATTTTTATTTTAAGTCAGCAAGAGTTGAATTCGGAACGAAAATAGATTATATTTAACCGATCTATTTTTAAACAAAATAGGGTGAATTTTCATACAAAAAAAAAACAATTGTCCACTAAAAAATATTTTTGAGTCAAGAAAGAAAGAAATATCATAAATATATAATAAATATAACAAATACAGTAGTTTAGTTTTAAACCAAAAAGAATGAACTTTCAACAAAAAGAGATGATCTCTAAACCTAAACTATAATAATAAACTTTCGAAATAAAATCTATTAAACTTCAACCAAAAGGATAAGTTTTCAATCCAAAAAGGCAAATAAAACAACAAAATTTGAATTTTTGACCAAAAGATGCCTCCGTTCAAAAATTGTTGAATTTTCAACATCTTAGTAGAGTTTTTAACCAAAAGTAATGAATTCTGGCCCAAAAATATAATAGTGCAGTTTTCAAAGAAAAAAAAACGAAAGTTAAATCAAAAGAGATGATCTCTAAACCTAAACTATAATAAAAGACAAAATTTTTGGACCAAAAAAGATACCTTCGTAACAAAATAGTTGAATTTTCAATATATTAGTAGAGTTTTTAACCAAAATTGATCAATTCTAAACCAAAAATATAATAGTGAAGTTTTCAAAAAAAAAAAAGAATGAAATTTAACTCAAAAGAGATGGTCTCTAAACCTAAACTATAATAATAGAACTTTGAATTAAAATCAAATTTTCAACCCAATGAGATGATCTCTAAACCTAAACTATTATAATAGACTTTCGAAATAAAATCAATGAAACTTCAACCAAAAGGACAAGTTTTCAATCCAAAAAGGCAAATCAAACAACAAAACTTGAATTTTTGACCAAAAGAAAAAGAATGAAATTTATATCAAAAGAGATGATCTCTAAACCTAAACTATAATAAAATACCGTTGAATTAAAATCAAGGCAATTTCAACCATAGGGACAAATTTTCTATGCAAAAAGACAAATTTTTTATAAAAGAATTGTAATTTTGAACCGAAAGGGATGCCTCCTTGCCAAATTAGATCTCTAAACCTAAACTATAAAATAGAATTTCAAATTAAAATCAATGAAACTTCAAACAAAAGTAAAAATTTTCTATCCAAAAATACAAATGAAACAAACAAAAAGAAAACTTTTAAAAGTTTTGGACCAAAAAAACCATCCGTGCGAAAATTGTTGAATTTTCATCTTATTAGTAGCATTTTTTAAAAAAACTGACGAATTCTGGACCACAAATAAAATAGTCAAATATTTAACGAAAGAGAGTGGAATTTGAATAATAGACATTTGAATTAAAATCAAATGAAATTTCAGCCATAACAAAAATATTTCTATTCAAAAAGTAGGATTTTTAACCAAGAGTGATGAATTCTAAACCAAAAATATAATAGTGGCTTTTTCAACAAAAAATGATCTTTCAACCAAATCAGATAATCTCTAAACCTAAACTATAATTATAGAGTTTCGAATTAAAATCAATGATACTTCAACTAAAAGGAGAAAATTTCTATCCAAAAAGGCAAATCAAACAAAAAAATTTAATTTTGGTCGAGAAAAGATGCCTTCGTGCAAAAATAGTTAAATTTTCAACATAATAGTATAATTTTTAACCACAAGAGATGATCTCTAAACCTAAACTGTAATAAAAGACATTTGAATTAAAATCATGAAAATTTCAACCATACGAATAAATTTTTTATGCAAAAAGACAAATGCTCAAAAAAGCATTTGAATTTTGAAAAAAGATGCCTTTCTGCCAAAATACACAATTATTTGCAAAAAAAGGAAATAGGGGAAAGAGTGTGAAATCCAGATAATTTCTTATCCTTTCACGAATTCTTCTTAATTTTCTCTGCCCTGGAATTTTATCTGCTACTTTCAACATTTTATTCAATAGTTAAAAAAAACTGTCTTTGAAATAAAAATTACCATATGAATATCAAGAGGGATTAGAAAGTACGTTTGAGATTAAGTTATTAGAGACGAGAGCCTCGCTATTGCTGGCCATAAATTCCAAATGTGAATCAAAAGTATGTTAAAAAATTTTTTTATTTTTTTTTCGCTAATGTCGTCTGACGTTACGCGTCATTACGCTCGAACGCGTTCGGCAAATAAAACTTAAGCGCAGTTGCGTCTCTGAATGCAAGAGCCACTTTTGCCTCGGCGGTTCTCTTAATTGATGTAAATGGTATGGAAAAAAGTACCGCTTCGCGATGTGAAATTTAAGTTCATGGCGCGTCTTTTGAAAAAATAAATTTACCGTGATTTTCATTATGAGTAATATAACGATTTCAGTCTATCCAAAAATTATGATTTCGTGTTTTACTTACAAAATATTTTTTAATAATTAAAAAAAAATTCTAGGGTCCATTGAAAAATGTCAGGCTTTTAAAGAATTTTTTTCAACCCTCTGCTTATTCGTCACAGATCTTGATCATCTGTTTTTGTTACATCATTTAAAAAAAAAAAGAAAGATTTCGTAAAAATAGAATTTTTTATTCTAAACTACGAATTTTTTTTAAAAAAGTTAGCTTTTATCTAAAAACTTAATTTTAAACAAGAAAGTGGAATTTCCAATGCAAAAATATAAATTTTAATTCCTGTAGATGAATCCTTAAAAAAATGTTGACAAACGAGTTTAACATTGAGCCAAGTAGTTAAATTTTGAGCGAAGAAAAATTTTAATTTTAAATAAAAAAACTAGTAAATTCAGTAAAAAAGACGAATTTAAACAAAAAACAATTTAAAACATTTAATTTCTATCAAAAAGGACCATTTTTTGTTACAAATGTTTTTTTTTAACAAAATAGTTCAATTTTCAACATAAAAGTTAAATTTTCCATTAAAAATGTGATTCTTTAATTTAAAAAATAGTTTTTTTTAACAAAGTAATTCAACTTTTATTCCAATAGTTGTTTCTGACAAAAATATGACGAATTTTCAATAATTTCTTTAAAAATAAAAAACCATAATAGATTAGTTTTCACGCAAGAAGTTTTAAATAAACAAAAGCAAAAAAAAATCAAACAATTTTGATTAAAAAAATTACTAAAATAGATGAATTTCTGACCCAGAAAGATTTTTATTCAAGATGAAAAAAATTTTAAAGAAATTATTAAATTTTAATTGAATTTTATACCTGAAAGTACGAATTTTCAACCACAATGTTATTTTTCAACCAAATAATTAAAATTAAAACTATGAAATTAAAAAAGGGATATCTAAATTTTCATGTGGATAAAGTAATTTCAAACAAAAAAATGCATTTTCAACCGAAATAAAGAATTTAAAAAAAAAAACATAAATTTTTTGCGAAAAAGAAACAAACTCAAGCCAGAAATAGAGTGCTTAATTATTAATGCTTAAAATTAATTTTCAGCTGAACAGTGAATTTTCATCAAATTAATTTCTAACAAAAAAGGTAATTTTCAAGCAAATTGTCGAATTTTTCAACAACAAAAAATGAATTTTCAGCCAAGAAGATGAATCTTAATCCATAAAAATTATTTTTTAACAAATTGTTGCAAAATTGAACAAATCAGTTAAATATTCAACCAAAAAATATTTTTAATTTTATTCAAAAATCGCTGAATTCAAACAGGAAAGGCGAATTAAAAAAAAAGGTTTTTAAACAAAATATATTAATTTTGAACTAAAACGTATCAATTTTGAACCAACAATAGAATAGTTAAATTTTGAGTTAGTAAACTTAATTTTCGGCATAAAAAACACACTTTTTAACAAAATAGTTACATTTTAAAAAGAAAAAATAATTTTTTAATAAAATTATAAATCTTAAATTTAAAAAAAATCAATTTTTAATTAAGTAATTCAACTTTCAATCCAGTGGTTCATTCTGATAGAAAAGATGACAATTTTTAATGAAAAAAAAGTTAGTTAGTTTTTAACCAAATAGTTCATTTTTCAACTAAAATAATAGATTTTTCTACTAAAAAATATGAATCTCTACTGGCCTAAAGTAAACATTTTTAAACATTTATTTTTGTTTTTAAATATTGAATCACAATATTAATAATATTCATCAAAACTTCTACATATTTAATTTAATAATTAATTTAATATTTGAATTGCTAGCCAAAAGCGGTGAATTCTAAATAAAAAATGTATTAAATTAAATTTGTTCTAAAAAATATCCACTCGGAATCGAAACACAGAACTTACGATTGCCGGCTGGTTGCTCTTCCATTAAGCTATTAAAAAGACCAAAAGAAGAATCCTAATGCGTAATATTGCGCAATATATTCGACTGAGCACTCGCGCACTGCGGCCCCTCCAAAAGCAGCCTGGGCCAGCAATTCAAGGAATTACAAAACCGGGCGTTACAAAATCAGGCTTCTGGTGTAATTTGAATGGAATTTTTCCTTTTTTTCGTCGCCTTTTGAGAACAATGGAAGAAAATTGGCGGGACTTTTAGTGGAGGAAAATTTGAGAGTTAACGTGAAAAGGGAGGCATCCCTAATTTTGGGAATTCTATTTCATTATGAAGGATCTGAAGAGTAGAATGGAAGATTGACTGGCAGCCTCTGTAAAACGTTTCATAAGAGCCGGGGTAAAGCTGGCTGGGAGTTTTGCCCCGGACAAAGGCCTCGGGTCATAACTTTAACCATGGCGATTCAACCGACATTTCCACCGAGCATCATGCTCCCATTATGCGGTATTATGTTACTATTTACGCTTTAGCAACCGTATATTTATTTGTCTTGCTCCTCTTTCACCTTACCTGCCCTCGCCTTTTCTTTTCTTATTCCTCTCACTCTCTGTAACTCCTCTCATTTCATTTCACTTGTTTTTTTTTTCGTGAAAAATAGGAAGTTTAAAAAACATACATGAATTTTTAACGAAGTAGCTAATTTTTCAACCATAAATGAGAATTTTCAACTAAAATAAAATTAAATTGTACACAAAGAATTGCTTAGTTAAATTTTAAGTTAAAAAATTATTTTTTGAATGACAAAAATTAATTTTCATGAAAATAATTAAATTTGGGATCAAAGAGATGAATTTTCAATTAAAATAATCTTTTAACTAAATTGTTGAATTTTCTACAAACTGGAATCATTTTTGAAGAAAGGAGATGAATTTTAAAGGAAAAATGTTATTTCTATATTTCAATATTCACCAAAAAATTTGACTTTTCAGACAAAAAGGAACCTTTTTAATTGCAAAGCTTAATTTTTAACCAGAAGCATGCATTTTTAACCACAAAATTAAATTAAAATTATTGAATCCTCAGCCAAAAAGACGATTTTTTAAACAAAATAGTTGAATTTTCAAACTAAAAAGGATACTTTTTAAAAAAATGGTTAATTTTTTATGAAAGAAGAGTATTTTTTAACCAAATTGTTTAATTTTGGAACAAAACATGGATTTTGAACCAAGAACATAAATTTTGCCTGCAAAATCTTGTTTGATGGAAAGCTCGTCCTTTTTGTTTGAAAATTCATTTTTTTATGTAAAAAAACAGTTATTTAATTAAAAATGAACCATTCTGTTTAAAACTGAGGGGCCGGATCGTAAAAGGGCGTATCTAATTTTCTCGTGCGAAATCACAGTCCCCTCGAGGCTTCAAAACAAATTTTGGATTAAAAATATTTGAAGGACATATCTGGAACTGAAATTTTATTTTTTATCGTTTTTTATCTAGACAAAAAGTGGTAAAATTTTTAGTTTTTGAAATAAAACCAAAAAACTGACTTTTTGAAAAACTTGATTTTAATCCGTTTTTCAGTTCAACTCGTGCTCAGTGCTTCAGTTTTTAAAATTTTTTCAAGAAAATTTCAGGGAATATGCTTTAAGATGTCCTTAGATTTACGATATGATAGGAATTCAAAACCGTTGTTTTAAAAAATTATTATTAATTTTTTTCTCTAGCTCGGCGCGAATCAAACACTTCTAACTTCCAACGTTTCGTTTAGCGAGGGAATTTTGAGCAGGCAAATACTTCTCCCAACAAAAAGTCTGAGAAAGGTATAATAAAGTTTTTTGAAAAGTTTCAGATCAAAATATTTAATAGTTAAGGAGTAGTTATGATTTTAGTGAACGTCAGCGCTGGACTTTTTGAGCTTACCATGCACTCCGCTGTGCCATGTTCTCTCGCCAGAGAGTTTTTGCTTATAATATGATCTTATGAAATTCTTTAGTAAATAACAGTTAAACAAAAATAAGTTAACAAAATATTCATAAATTTTATTTTATTTTGAATATATTTTCCGGTTTCTTTAGATTTAAATGTAGGATACTTGAATGTACACCTGATGTTTACACGGACATTCGGCTTAACTCGTAAGCGACCTAGAAAATGCATTTTGAAAACAAAACTATGCACAAATTTTCTTAATCTTTTTCTGAACCTATTTCAAAAATTAAACAGATCAGTTAGTCCTTAACTATGCTCTGGACAGTGCACATTAAATTAAATTTTCAGCTTAATAAAGTTGAATATCTTACGAAAACTCCAGCGCAGACGTACACTAAAATCGTAACTACTCCTAAACTATTAAATATTTTGATCTAAAACATTCCAAAAAACTTCATTATAACTTTCTTCGAATTTTCGTCGCGAAAAGTATTTGCCTGCTCAAAATTCCCTCGCTAAACGAAACGCTGGAAGTTACAATTGTTCGATTCGCGCCGAGCTAGAGAAAAAGATTAATAATAATTTTTGAAAACAACGGTTTTAAATTTCTATCATATTTTCAATTGAAGGACATCTTAAAGCACATTCCCTAAAATTTTTATTAAAAAATTTAAAAAACTCAAGCACTGAGCACGAGTTCAACTGAAAAACGGATTAAAATCAAGTTGTTCAAAAAAGTCAGTTTTTTGGTTTTATTTCGAGAACCATACAAGTTACAACTTTTCGTCTAAAGAAAAAAAGATGCACAATGCAATTTCACGTCCAGATATGTCCTTCAAAAATTTTAAATCCAAAATTTGTTTTGAAGCCTCCAAGGGACTATGATTTCACACGAGAAAATTATATACGCCCTTATACGATCCGGCCCCTCAACTTATATTTTCGAGTTAAAGATGCAAATGTTTTGTAAAAAACTTTTTTTTATAAAGTTCCGTTGAATTTTAAAATATTTCATGGGATTTCGAGAGGACTTTTAGAAATAATTGAAATTAAATTAAATTTCCAGGGGCCCTCAGCGATTTGAAAGATTTTAAAAGATTTCAAGGTATTTTAAGAAATTTCAGATGATTCAAAGTATTTTCTTGAATCCAAAACAATTTCAAGGGATTTTAAAGGTTTCAAAAATTTCACAGAATTTGAAAGATTTTAACATTTTCAAATTTTTGAAAATAAATTAAATTGAATTCAATTTCAAGTTTTCTCTAGCGATTCGAAACCTTTTGAAAAAATTCTAAAATTTGCTTTTGTAATAATTATTGTTTACTTTAATTCATTTTAACGAATCCTATAGGAATTATTTCAAGCGATTCAAAAAAATTTCACGAGATTAAAGTAACCATAAAAGGATTAAAAAAATTTTAAAAGAATTTTCAAAGACTTCAAAGGGTTTTAAAGAGAATTTTGAAAATAGTTCAAATTGAATTGAACTTTAAGGACCTTTTAGCGATTTAAAAGATTTTAAAAGATTTGAATGTATTTTAGAAAATATAAAATACTCAAGAATTTCAATGATTTCAAAAATTTCAAAAATTTTAAAGGATTTGAAATAATTAAAAATTTTCAAAGCAATTTACACAATTTTCACAAGCTTTAAAGGATTTTTTAAAATCTGCAAGCATTCCGAGAGATTTCGAAAGTTTTAAGAATATCAAGGATTTTCTACACAATTTTTTAAAATAATTTAAATTAAGTTTCCGGAAACTTTTACTTAATTAAGAGATTTTAAAAGATTTTGAAGTGTTTTAAGAAATTTCACAAGATTTAAAATGTTTTTATTGAGTCTCCTAGAATTTTTAAGGATTTTAAAGAATTTTGTATGACTTAGTTTGATGGGATTTCTAGAAAATTTTGAAAAATAAATGAAATCAAATTAAATTTTTAAACATTCCTATCGATTCGAAATATTTGAAGGGATCTCAAAGATTTGAAAAGATTTAAACGTTTTTCCTTTTTTAATAATTTTACTGAATAAGATAAATTTAATTTCTTTTCAATGGATTTCAAATTATTTTATCTCATTTTATGCATTTTCATAATTTTTAAAGGAAAGAGTTTAAGGGGCCCAAAGAAATTTTAAAAATTTTAACAAAATGTAAGGGATTTCAAATTTTTTTTATGATTTCCAAAGATTTCAAGGGGTCTTGAAAGAACCTTGTGAAATAATTCAAATTTAATTTAATTTCAAGGAAACCTGATTGATTTAAAAGATTTTAGAGGATTTTAAGCTATTGCAAATAATTGATTATTAATTATGGATTTATATTTTCAATTATTTTATTTAATCACCAAGGATTTCTACAGATTTAAAAAAATTTTGTATGATCTCCAAAGATTTGTTGGAATTTCTAGTAAATTTCAGAAGAAAAAAAAATAAGAAAAAAAATGAAAATAAAATTTCAGCTATTTTGGATGAAAATTCAAAAAGTGAGAGCATTTTCAAAATATTTATGACTATCTCTTTCAAGATTTTTGAAAACTCTATTCACGGCTATTTATAGCACCCGGAAACTTGAATAATTTATCCTAATGACTTTTTTCGATACAATGAAAATTATAAAATTTGTAGCATTTTCAAAATCAAAAAAAAAAGAAAAACCAAAATGAACATTTTAAGCCAAAAATCGCATGATATGAAAAAAGTCAAGAAAAGAAAAACAAAAAGTAATGCAAAATCAAAAATTCCATTTTGCGGTCTAACTATGTAAGATACGAAAAAAAGAATTAACTAAAATTGCGCCCCCTAAAAGGAGATTTATACTTTATTTTGGAATATGTGAAGATAAAGCCTCAGATTAAGGGACAGAAATAAATATAATATTCATTTGATATGATAGATTTGAACATAATGTAGAAAAGTTCGCATTTTCGAAAAAATCAAGTGCTAAGAGATACGTGATGTGAAGGTGTTCGTTAAAGCCGAAGGAGCTTTAACAAAAGAGAATTAACAATCACCAAATTAAAATTGTCGATGGGTCTGTGGTATATAGAAAGAACGAGCGCGTAGCACGAAACAAATATATTATCGAGCGCGTAGCGTTCTATGAAAATGCGCCCGCGCACCATATTTTTGGAATTTAATAGTTGCTATCTAGAGTTATTATTTTCAAAAAATATAAAGTCTACTATTACCAAACTTCTTTCTAAGCTTTTATCATTTTCGTCTTTAAATTAGCCCTTTGACCATTTCAAAAGGTACTAATGTATACGATCCATTTTTTTTCTTTGTTTAGTTTACCGATGCAATGAGGTTTTCGATACATTATAACACGTAACAATCGGACCACGCACCGTGGATTAATAGCACAGTCACGTTTGCATAATCGAACGATTCAATTCCCTCGTGTCGGTGCAAAAGGTCTGAAGCCTCCGCCTCCTTTTGCCTCGTTACTGGCGCCGACAATAGAGTCACTCCAATGTGCAAATTTGCAGTTACTTCGACTCCAGTAACTGCTCTTTGAAAAAAGATGTACTCAAAAAACTGAACTGTAAAAAATTATCAGAAATATTTGTCAGAATATAAAGTCTCAAGGACGAAACAAATCTGGTAATCCGCTGGACTGCTTGATTACCCAAAATTGAAATCCGATTTCATTCAAGTCAAGAAATATGAAGTAAGACTATTGCTTTGGGGAAAAGTTTTGGAATTCCATTTAATAATAAACAAATCCCAGTTATTAATATCATTGCTCATTTGGAAAACAGCATCCGAGGCTTAAATCCGGATAAAAAACAAAACATTAGAAAGGAAGTCACCAAATTTTATTTGTAACAATAAATTTTAAAATTAAGGTAATTTAGAAAACATAAAAAATGTAAAAAAATTCCAATTAAATAACAAGGACATTATTTTCGTCAAAGCTCACAAAGGCAATGTGACTGTAGCTTCTAGTTTAAATGATTACAAAAAAACCGTAGAAACAATGTTGAAAAATACAAAATTGTACAAAGAAGTAAAAACCTCTTTGGTACCTTCTATAGAAGAAAAATGTAATAGTACTGTTAAAAGATGGGAACAAAAAACATATATTAATGATCAAATGTCTTATAGGCTAAAAGCACGTGGTTCTATTATAGCTAAAGCTTATGCTCTCCCTAAGGTGCACAAACCAGATTTAAAATGGAGATTAATAATCTCTTCCATTGGTTCCCTAACTTATAATTTAGCTTCTTTTTTATCTGGAATATTAAAAACAGTGTCAGGAAAAACAGAGCCTTTCGTTAAAGATAGCTGAGATTTCAAAAATTGTGTAAAAAACCTAAAAATGCCAAGTTCACATTCCATGATTTCACTAGATGTTGTTCCCATGTTTGATAATATACGACTGGATTTGGTTTTAGAAGTAGTTGAAGAAAAATGATTTTTAACAATACAGTATTTGAATTCAATAATAAATATTATAAACAAGTTTCTGGATGTCCAATGGGTTCACCATTGTCTCCGATTATTGCCAATTTAGTATTAGTAGATATCGAAAATAGAGCCTTAAAAAATTTAAATTTTAGACCGTTGATATATAAAAGATATGTTGATGACATATTCACTGTAATTCCTACTGAGAAAATTAATGAATTTGTTCAAGCTTTTAACAATAGAGAGGAATCATTAAAGTTCACATACGAAATTGAAAATGATAATACCACAAACTTTATAGATATTTCCGTTAAAAAAACACAGGAAGGTAACAACAGTACAGATTGGTTTAGGAAACGAACATGGTCTGGCGAATATCTAAACTATAATTCACATCATGAATTTAGACAAAAGATTGGTTTCATAAAAGAACTCACTAATAGGGCCATCAAACTCAGTGACTGTAATTTTAGAAAAAACAATTTAAATCTAATTAAAGAAACTTTAAAATTAAATAATTACCCCGTATCATTAAT
>JAAAKG020094563.1:0-16163 GCA_010014905.2 Druon quercuslanigerum
TCGATGCATCTCGACCCCCCCCCCCCCCCACCCCCTCCCCTCAAACGAGAAATTTTCATTCTATCGCAGGGATTCAAAAATAATGACCTTTAAACACTTTTTCGGTTGAATATTAAGGCAATAAAAATGAAAGATTAAAGAGAATTTCATTTTTGTCCAACCCCCCTTGAAAGCGCACAATTGAAGCATGCACGTGAAGCGGGCGTAATGTGGCCACTTTCAGTCGAGTGGTCTTCGCACATGCGAACTTCGCCGCCGAGTCAACATGAAACTTTACGCCCGCTATACATGCACTGCACCACGCAAGTGGGACGCCCGGCAAAAGTGTTAATATCATATGATGTAAATTGAAGTGCTTTTTCTTTAAACCCTTTCATCATAAAGTATTTACGAAAGCGAAAAGGGGAAAATAGTCAAGCGAAAAGGGGGAAATGGAAAAGCGATAAAAAGGTTTAAGGGAACGAGGAAAGGATTAAAAGGATAAGGGGAAAGTGAAATAGTAAAAGGCGATAGGAAAAGGTAAGGAAAAAATGAGAAACCGGACAGGGTAAAAATATGTTGAAAAGAGAAAGGAGAATGCGAAAAAGGGAAGGGATGAAAAGGGGAAAGAAAAACGGTAAAGGGGATTGCGAAAGGGGAAAGGAAAATGAAATGGGGGATGAGAAAGAGGTAAAGTGGAAAGGGGAATGAGGGAAGGCGTAGGGGAACACGAGAAGGGGGAACGGCTGAATATGGAAATGGTAAAGGAGAATGAGAAAGGGTAAGTGGTGAAAGGGAGAACTAAGGGAGATACAGACAGATTTCTCGACCTGGACCTTGGCTCGTCGTATGCACAAATCTTGCTTTATCTGCTTCACATGCTTGTTTGCAAGGAGGGTAAGACAAAAAGTATAGTGCGTCTCAAGGGCCTAAGCTAGGCTATTTTGACGAGTGTGACTTCCTCTCTCGCTTTGCTCGGGCGGCAAGTACACACTCGTCAAAACAGCCTAGCTTACGCCCTCGATACACAATGTACCATTTCATTAACCTCCCTCTATGAGAAAGCGATTGGACAATTTTGTTTTGATTGAAGCTCATGAGATGAAAAATGTATTTTCCAGCTGGTTCGATCGTTCCTGAACTATTCTACAGACTATAGCTTCTGCCCTCGGCAGATGCAATTTTTCTTCCCGTCCAAAATAGTCCAAGGAATTATGGAGTTTTATAATGAAATTGGTGAACAATTGAGACAAGAGGGTCGCGTTGGCTACTCGAAAAAGTCTTGGGCAGAATTGGGTGAAGTTGTTGGCGATCTTCGTCGAAGACTTTCTGGAATGCTCTCTGGTTCTATACCCGGATCAGTTACCTTCAGATCTCTACCTGATGGAAGGTATACAAACACAGAAAATAGGCCCAAATTGAAAAAAAGACAAGAATTTTGAATAATATGCCTCTTTTGCAGGACCAGAATCTATTTTCTCAGTACGTCAAGCACTGGCTGTGAAACCACCCTCTTGTACGTGGATATCGGTCATTCGGATCACGCGAATGGATACAAATTACATTGGCAGCCTGTCATAGAAGCCAATTTTCAAATGTACCTATACTTTTTTTTATCTTGTGTTGTCTTGTTTCTGCTGAAAATTATCGCCGCAAATTCTAATAAATTTAACCGACATTATTATTTCAGTGTCGCCAACTCAAATCGACTTTCAAAAGAGGAGCAGTTGCTCTGGGAGAGAAAAAGACTAGTTACCTTTGGAATTACGAGTTACGAGATGCATGCAGAGAGTGGTAAATTGGTCTTTCCTGCAGCAAGTAGTCTTTACCAGTGTGTGGACACTGGTTTCGTGGTAAGGCTCTTCAATAATAATCCTTCGAGAAAACAATAATCCATGTATTTCCTATTCTTTCTCAAGACAAAAACAACAAATAAAACTTGGAGGACAGTTTGATAAATTGATCATATTTTAGCCAGGTCCTTTATTTCCGTCAGAGATCCGAATGTCCACTCCTGGCGCCAAGTTGTGTCCACAAATTTGCCCCTGGAATAGTGCCTTGGTGGTTCATACGTGCGCGGGAGACTTGCACTTGTCCCACTGTATCACCGGATCTTCAGTCAGGCTAACTCGAGCGAGAAAAGGTGGCCAGAGTTTGGCTGACGACCCTCTCACAGCGGGAACCCCCTCTTATGTTATGCAGGAAGAGTTTCTCAGGTACTGTCAACAATCATATTTTTTAAACAAAGGAAAGATGATTGAAAGTTTGCGATCAATTTTCGCTCGCATCTGTGACCGCAAATGCGATCAATATTTTTTCGTTTGCGTGGACTCCTCCACGCTACGGACGTTTTTCTTTCGATCGAAAATTGCTTAGTAGTAGTTTGTTGGAATATTTTCGAGCCCACGAGCAACGCCATTAATCCTTGAACGATATTTCAATTACTTAAATTGCATCAATTTTTGAAAGAAAATAACGTCACGTCAAATACTCACACGAAAAATTGTCATTTCTATTTCATTGAAAATAACTAAATGCGACAATGAAGAAAATCATTATACACCTTCATAATCCAGTGTTAAAATAAGAAGCGGAAAAGCTGAATATCATTCGTATGCAAAACATTTTTAATAAATACCAGGCAAAATGGAAAATAAATGTGAAATACTATTTACTATTATATTAAAAAATAGTAATTGCGAATAGATAGGACTCCACTACATATCAATTCTAGATCGTTTAGTTTGGAAATGTAATGAAACGACCAATATGCGACCAACATTCTATCAATTTTTCAACGCACAGCTGCGACTGAAAAGTGATCGTTTCTTTGATCGCAACAGCGATCAATAATCGAACGAAAGAATCGAGAGACAATTGACCATAATTCGATCGTTTTTCGAGCATTCTGAAACGGAACCCTCTTGTCACGATTGAATTTTGCTCAAATTTCTATCCATTCTCATGGCTCCACAGTGTGGAGTAAAAATTGACTGAAAAGAGTCTCTACGTTTGGTTACATGGGGTGCTGCGTAGTGTATGCATGCATTAAAGACATTACTTTTCTTTCTCTTTCTTCATTATATTTTAACCCAGTGATGGAAGGGAAAAAAATGATAATTTTTAACATTCTTGTGTCCCCATCCGAAATATTTAGATATATTGGCTATTGGTGGCAGCCAAAATCTAGAGATGGAATATATAGGATAGTGTACGAGGAGGTGGACGAGAGCGACGTAAAGATATTCCGACAGCCTTCGATGACGACGAGCTCCGAGGAAATGGACGAGTTTAGGTTTCCCCGGGCAGGCACGAGCAATGCTAGGAGTAATTTAAAGATGGTGCAATTTAAACTGACGGACACTTTGCAAATCGTCGACATTCAGACCCTTGAGTTGCAATTCCCGCTTCATATTATGTTTCCGTGGATGGAGTACATGGTCAGAGCAGGTTGGATGCCTGACGGTCGATAGTATGTATCAGTCAATACAATATACGAGTACAAAACAAATACTAGGTATATTTGACATGGGCTGTTCTTCTGAATTACGTACCATAATAGTGGTCCAGACCACGATACAAATTGCCCCCCATCCCACCCCCCCGCCTCTCATTCTTCGACATATTTTTATTCTTGTAAATTTTAGCTAACCTCAACTTAAACATACGTTAAACTTTATTAAAGCGCTTTCACAGAAAAAACTGGAACCCATTTTTGATTCCAAACGAGCTGCAACAAAATGAACGCCAATTGCTGAAAAGGAACGCAAAACGATAAATAAACTCTAAATGATTCCTTAGTTGGTGTTCTAAACGATCCCATCAATTGTAATGGAGCCCATTTATAAAGAACTTATTTTTCGTTTAGCCCACTTCGACATTTTGTTTAATTAATGAAATAACTTTTACCTTAAAGTACACATGTAATCGATCTCTGATGGACAGAACTTAATGAAGATAATTAAATTACACAAAATACTACCTCAAATAAAATAGATATAATGACTTGATAAATATAATTTGCAGGTTATGTAGCAAAGCTGTCAACATAAAGGGATATTCGTATGCAAGAAACTTTTCGTATGAAGTCATCGGTCGATAACTGTAAATTGATCCCTAACTTACTTATAGAAATTATAATGATGCATGAGACTTGAAAGCACTCCAAGTTCTTAAACCAAGATAAAGCACGCTTTCGGGTTTACAAAATGAAATTCAGCACCTTCTGTACTGTGCATTGTACAAGTACTGCATGTTGTTGTTTCTTTTCGGAATTTTCAAATATTACGTACACAAATTTAATACCCCTCTCTCCCCATGGAGTTGTTACGTAATTTAAGTACAGCCACTTACCAATATAGTATACTGTAAAAATTAGCTTTTAATTCGCGTGTAGGATTTGTGTATTAAAGTGAAAATTATTTGACCTCTGTGTTACGTTCTAAATAAATGTAGAGCAGTAGATTTACACGAGACTATGGATTTAAAAATGACAGTAGCGTCTAGTTCGCAAAATCTCCGAAAATCGAGAAGCCCCGTCGGAGAGACACATGATATAAACGTGGAAAAAAAAAGATCAATATTGGGAAAATAGTACATTCAGGGGGATAAATTTTGAAATTACATAAACTGCATGTGCCAATTCAACATTAGCATATTTATTTTATACAATTTCTTGGATCTGTACAAGTGAAATTGCGAATGAGAAAATTGAAAAGGTTTTGATTAGGACAGTGCCGTGAGAGAACTAGAGTGTTACTCGAACTCATATTTTACCTGGTGGTATACTTTTTAAAGTTTTCGTTTCTTTTTACACAAAAAGTCACGTTTATTTGCGCAGACTCTCTTAAACTTACTAGACATTGCAGGGGTCAAATAATTTGCATCGTAATACCATGTAATATTATGATTTTTTTAAAGTGTGGTCGATTTAAGGTGGCCAATCCAAAAGTAATTTCACAAACGATAAATGTGAAATGTAAAGCTCAAGTGCAAGTGTGGGAAAGGCAATTCAACCAGAGAAGTGTGAATTTAGAAACTTCATAGGCACAAAATGAGAAACATGTTATCTATTCCGTATGCACTTATTGAATTTAAACTCACGTTCGGCTTTTGTGGTTAAAATCGCTGCACATCGATTACGTATTATAATAGTATATTATGCAGCTGGGGAGGGATGCAGCAGGAGTTTTTCTCGAGCGCAATGCTTGCAGAACGAGTCGTAGGGCGAATGACGTCGAAGTCGCCTGTGCCCAAGACGTACCAATATTATACATTTTTTCGAAACACCGTGACGGCTGCTTAAATTCTCCGCTATTGAGCCGCACGTTTAGAGTTTTTCCCCAGTTAACAAACAGCAACGTGCAGCCCGCTTTACACGCCCGAAACCCCGAGGTTTTCAGACATGTGCTGAGGAAAAACTATTGACCGAATTCATTTCAAATCATGCAGACTGAACACGTTCGAGTCATAGATTCGGCTGCGCATTAAATATATTGTTTTTCAAAGGCTTTCAGACGACATGTATTTCACCGATTTGATAGAACAATTTTTTTTAGCAAAGTTATGAGTATTTGAACTTTTAAAACTCATAACGCAATTAATGACAAAGTTTTATGATTTTTACTTTTAAGTGCTGTAGTTTCAAAACTCTTAGTAGTTCTTTCCATTCTCTTTCGAAATTTACAAGAAAATTTGGAAAATTCCTAAAACTGACAAAATGACGGCTTTTTGTCTGAAAATTTTTAAACTCAATTTTCTCAAAAAGGCCAGAGTTTTTTTTTGTTCTTGATTTTCTTCTAGGTAGGTACTATTATGGTGAATATATCTCATGAGAGTTTATCTTGTTCCCGCGCCTTGGAGAGGAGAAACAATTTTTTTTGTTACTGAAAAATGAATATTCACATTTTATGCAAAACCAAGCGAAGATAAGAAAAAAGTCAGAAAAGCAAAGTTATTCCTCTCAAAAAGTTGTTAAGAAAAGTCTGTTTGTACTTTTCTCTATCTTGCGTTTCTTTCCAGATTTTCACCTAAATAACAAATTCGGCTATATTTGTATTTTTCTCATAACAGTAGTCTGTCACAGTATGTCATAAATAAGTAAGGAAGGTGTAAGTCGACAAGTTGAAAAAATTTGATACAAATTTTAAATATTTTCTGATAATAAAAATTTAATATTTTCATAAAATACCTTTAATTACCGGAAATTTTCAATTATTCTTATTTAGGCGAAAATCTAGAAATTTTTTTCAAGTTTGTAAATAGAAATTCAGGGAGATGAACTCGCGATTTGCGCGCTTGTATTTATTGCTAGTGCGCAATAAAACGCATATCTTGTATTTTCCTTTATTAGACACAAAAATTTTATTATCCTTCCTATTATATGATTAAAAGTCGATCAATTTTATGCAAACAGATTGGCTGATATTTATCGACTTCCGTAATTGATGATATATGTGAAAAAACTGCGGATTTCTCAAAGACAGTTAATTTTTTTATAAATCGGGAGAAATTAGGAATATTTTCCGAGAGAAAGACGGGAGACGAAAATAAAAAAATTTGTGGCCACCCTGGTGAATGATGTGCAAATTCACTGCCCGGTAATAGATATATTTGCTCACGTGACGTCTTTTCCGGACTTGCACTTGAGCGCAGCATTTCTCATTTTTTAAATTACTTCTGGATTGGTTGTTGGTGAATCGAATATTTGACGAATAAACAGCGATATTCTAATATTTCGCAAAATTAAATTGTCATTTCCATACAGTATTTGGGTGCAGCTTCTCGATAGGAAACAGCAACGACTCGAGCTGGTTTTACTTTCGTTGGACAATTTTTGTGAACCTCCACCGAACGTTTACAACTCTGAAAACCACGTAGCACCCTCTTCATCGAGCGTTCAAGTTATTTACTCTGAGCACAACTCCTGCTGGGTCAACGTAAATGATTTACTTTATTTCTTACCGTCTGACGACCCGACAGAAGTGAAATTCATTTGGGGAAGCGAAGAGACGAATTTTAGACACTTGTATGTCGTCACGTCTAGTATTGCTGGTGGGTTATAAGAAATCGCTGGTTGGTGCATTCAACGTTAAAACCTAGCCGGTAAGAAGGTTCGGACGGATCTAGTTTCCTATGCCCCGTGTGCGAAAATACTTAAATTCTTTTAAATATTGTCGCAGCTGAGCACGGTAAGGGATTCAATCTATGTAAGAGATAACTTTTACTCATATGGGGATTGAAAATGCGAGACAAAAACGGGATCCAAATGAATTCGATGTTTGTCATGTGATGCCATTGGATGCAGCAAATTTTCCAATACTTTTTAATGCTGGGTATTAAACAGTATTGAGTTGGCGCGAATATTTTCATCGTCGAATAATCATTTTAAATTAAATGAGATTTATTGCATATTAAAAATATATTTGAAATCCTGTAATATTTGTACGCATACTAATCCAATCCGTACACCTTACACCTTCTTACCGGGCGTAGAGATGCAAGTAAAATTCCAATTAATTGCATGTTTTGAAAAGAATCGTTTTTCTGTTCTTTTTTATGTTCGGG
The DNA here is from genome assembly GCA_010014905.2 of Druon quercuslanigerum. Lineage (NCBI taxonomy): Eukaryota > Metazoa > Arthropoda > Insecta > Hymenoptera > Cynipidae > Druon > Druon quercuslanigerum. The sequence goes on from JAAAKG020094563.1 coordinate 7,546, forward strand.
TTTATACAATTCTAGGATCGAGTAATGGGGTAGAGGAACCTCTCGATAGGATGGACAGTGTCTTCTCGGAGCCTCGAATAATTTCAAAGATTGCTTTGACCCAAGGAGACTGGCAAGTTTTGCAAAGGAATTTGTGGGTCGACGAGAAGAATTCGATAGTCTATTTTCTTGGTTTGCGCCAAGGCCCTCTGGAACAACACATCTACGCCGTTTCTCTGCAGAGGCCTTTAGAAATTAGACTGCTCACTCGACCAGGATACAGTTACAACAGTGTGTCCTTCAATAAAGACTGCTCGATGCTCGTGACTGTTTACAGCTCCATTAAAACGCTACCTGCTTCCCAAGTACGTGTGCACATTTTTAATACAAGAGAAGGAGTTGTGAACAAATTTGACAAGAACAATATACACCATTCTTGAACTGCCTGCCTGCCTGCGCATTTATTTGAAATAATAAGTTTATTTGTTTTGCTCATTTTCACCCATCTAGGTATTTAGAGTCTCACAATCTGACTGGACTGTCGAGAGTATTGTCCTAACTCCAGTGGGTTATATGCTGGAACCATCGATGCTCGAGTCAGAGCTTCTTGTTCCAGAAATCTTCACGCACAAGATTTCCTCCGGCGAAACACTTTATGCGATGATCTTCAAGCCTCACAACTTTCAACCTGGTGTTGTATATCCGACTGTAATGAATGTTTACGCTGGTCCCGAGATTCAACTAGTTTCGAATACATTCAAGGTTCGTTTCATTCAGAAATTAAATAAAACCATAAACATTTTTAAAAATTCATTAAAAATAGCAAGTTCTTCAAACGGATAGGAAATTTTAAGAAGAAAAATGTCAAAAAACGTACTTTGATGATTATAGAGCGAAAAATGTCTTCTTTTTTTTATCTTACTTTTTGTGCTCCAATATACGCAGGGTATGAAGCACTTGAGGATGCACATGTTGGCTGCTCAAGGTTACTGTGTCGTTATGGTGGATTCTCGGGGCTCGCAAAATCGAGGCTTTGCTTTCGAGAGTCATCTGCGGAGAAGAATGGGAACCGTAGAGTTGAAAGACCAGGTAGAGGTGCTGAAATGGCTGGCGGAGACAACTGGTTACATAGACACAAATCGAGTGGCAATTCACGGATGGTCTTATGGAGGTTACATGAGTCTCATGGGCTTGATTCAGTATCCCGACGTCTTCAAAGTATGTGCACCTCCTTTTTAAAAAATACACTAAAATATATTTTTTTTAAATACAGGCTGTAGATAATGCCAAGACGGACCTTTTTTCTATTTAACGGCTTTCTTTAAAGGTAAGCACGTTTTTTTAGCTTCGGCGAAGAAAAGTATCGAGTGATCAGTGAAAGAAAAGACATTTGTTTCTTACTATTGGAGGAAAATTTCTGGAAATTTTTAGATCGATTTATTGAAAATTGGCGGAAATATCCATTTTGTATGAAAGCACGCGGCGCTATCTACGATTGCATCGTTAGCAGATTCGATCGCTTCTCAAAGTTAAAGCTCTCTCCTATATAGTATCCTATAAAGAGCTCGGTCTTTTAAAATTTTAAGCATTGAAAAGCCTGCTCTTTCCCCCAGGTAATAGAAAATCACTGCTTTGTATTTTTGGAAATATCGTTATTTTTAGTGAATTCGCAAGTAACTGAAAATATATCAATTTGTGCTTCGCGAGTTGTTTATTACTTAATTTATAAAACACATTGTTGCAACTGTTTATCATCATTTCTGATTATTTATCATACATTTATTTAGACGTTTTAATACAGGTACATTAAAATTAGATACTCTCCTTATTATTATAAACCGTTTTATACTATATCACACATATAATCAGTTTTTCTTTACCAGATTATTACTTATCAGGGATTTAACTATTTGTTTAAATCTCTGTAATTACATATTTATAAATAGGTTCATTTTTAAATGCTACTGATCGCACAATTTTTTCTCTCAATCAGTGAACTGTTTAAATCGTTTTGGGCTACCTAATCACCCAAAGTCCAAAAGTAATCTTGGAATTTCATAAGTTCAGAATCGTCGATTATCGAGAAACGTTTCTCATTGCAGCCTCACGAAATATGCAGGAAAATGGCTTATAAACGTTGCATAATGTTTTAACACATTTTTTTAGTTTATCCTTTTGATAAAATACGTCTAACAAAAATAATTTTTTAAATAAACACTTTTTGCTTTTAGAATAGAGGTAGAAAGTCGCGGGTTTTTCTGAAATTTTCAACTTATTTTTAGCTTTTCAGTTACAGCGCGGAAAAACTTGATTAACGTTTCACAAAACGTAATTGTTTAAAAAAATTTATTATTATGAAGAACAATATTTTATTAGAATAATGTTACAAAGTTGCGGTTGTTTTAAAATGTTTAAACTTCTTTAAACTTTTTTCTTGAAAGTTAGGTGTAAATAATAAAAGGTAACATACATACTTTTTTAGTTAATTCATTATTGTAAATAACCTTTGAAAATTTTGTTTTAATATATAACTTGAAGTTTATTGCAGACCATGAAATAAAAAATTGTAATAGTACACATTTTAGTATCCCCCCCCCCAGCCTCATCACTATTCACTGGAGAAAAAAAATGTCTTCGATGACACGCATATATAAAAAAATGAAACAAGTATCAACAAGATAATTGATTGCTATGCATTGCAATTGGACCTATTTATAAATATGTTATTATATAGATTTGACAAAATAGTGAAATCCCTGATAAGTAATAATCTGGCAAAGAAAAACTGATTATATTTGTGATATAGTATAAAACGGTTTAGAAATAATAAGGACAGTATCTATTTTTAATGTACCTGTAATAGAACGTCTAAATGAATGTATGATAAATGATCAGAAATGATGATAAACAGTTGTAACAATGTGTTTTTTAAATTACGTAATAAACAATTCGCCAAGCACAAATTGATATATTTTCAGTTATTTGCTAATTCACTGAAAACTACGATATTTCCAAAAAATTCTCCAATAGTAAGGAACAAATGTCTCACTGAAAGCTGTTTCAACTCCAAAAAAATACAGTCGATCCTTTTCTTCACCGAAGTTAAAGAAACGTGCTTACCGTCAGGTGTCCATGCATAACTACATACATAGTAATAGTCAATATGATCCATAATAATTATTATCGAAAGAATCAGCAATTATTTGCATAATTGTGACTTTCTAGACGTTTTAAACTAGTATTCTTTCCGCTCAAAAAACGAATCCTTTTATTGGATTACATTATGATGTTCGGGATTTCTTCCCAGACCAGGCATAATTATTATTTTCAAGGTATATTACCCCAAAAATGTATTATACGTAGAGAATACTCAAGTAAGGCGTAAATGACCAACTCTGCAGGAAATTCGCAATTTCGATGTAAGTGTTGAAGAAAAAGGTTATTCTTTATGGTTTGTTTACAGCTCGCAATTGCTGGAGCGCCTGTAACTTCCTGGCACCTCTACGACACTGGATACACAGAACGTTACATGGATCTGCCTCAGGATAACCAGGAGGGATATGCGAATGGATCAGTTTTAACTCACGTAAACAAATTTCCTGACGAGGAAAATCGTTTGTTGATAATTCACGGGATGATGGATGAAAATGTGCATTTTTATCACACGAGCCAGCTGATAAATGCACTCGTCAAGACTGGCAAGCCCTATCAATTGCAAATTTATCCCGATGAGAGGCACAGCCTCAGAAATTTGGACGCGAACAAACACTACGAGACGACCTTTTTGTCGTTTCTACAGAATCATTTATAAATCAATTGCGAACTAATTATTATTCACTCCAAAATATTTGCCGAATCTGACGCTGTAGTGATTGCAAGATGTATTTGCTGCTGCTGTTACTACCAATATTTAAGAGCAAAAGATTCAATCGACTGCCATTAATTTTTATATGTAAATAAGAATGTAATAAGAGCGGCAGCGAGTAGTAGTAGTAGTAGTAGTAGTAGTAGAGTAGTAGAGTAGTAGAGTGGTAGGAGTAACGGAGAGCGCGCAGGACTAGTTTATATCTAAACGGCGTTTTCGCGAGACATCACCAACAAGTGTGCTTTCCCTTGTTTATATTTATAATTGACTACCGGAGCCGATCGACGATTTAAACAACAGTATTATACAAATGTTTTTTATCCATTGATACATTGAGAGAAAGATTGTTTGAGTGTATAGGTGTGTATGGGTTAAAGATGAAAAATCTATTGTAAAGTCCTTTTAAACATATTTGGTGGTGGTGACGGCGGCGGCGGCGGTGGTGGTGGTGGTGGTGCTGGTGCTGTGAGACAACAAAATTGATCTTGCTATCTAGAATTTTCGCGATTGACGTGTATATATGTGCGTGCGTCCATGTACGATTTAACTTTAGGAGCATAGCTAAAAATGATAGAATTTGGTTTACCGAAATAAAAGCATACTTGTTACGGACTAACGAATTAGACTCCGTCATAGGAATGACTTACTCGCAACTTATCATTAACAAAGTCACTTTATTTTTACTTATTTTTCTTCTTTTTTTTGTTAATTTTTAACAATCGACAATACTCGCAACTCTTTGTACAATACGTGTGCGTGTGTTTGTTTATACCTAGGGACTAATCACGAGCTCATACGTAAATAAGGGGAAAAAAGGAAGGAAGGAAGGACACACCGAGGAGAGGAGGTTGACTGCTGCTTCTGTTGATGATGTTAATGATGTTGATGACGGTCAGAATGGTACTTACTTTGCGTTTACCGACACAACCGCATTCAAATCAAACGTTTCTCCACTCAGTCTTTTTTTCGAGCTGATTTATACATGTACATAATGTGCGAGCGGCAAGGTATTTTTAAAGCAAAAATAAAAAGCAACTAATTTTCAAATACGAAAAAACATTTTTGCGGAATTGTAATAGTGAGATACTAACGTCTAAATATCTATAATGCTATTCGTCAAATGTTTATGATTTATGAATAAATGAATTTACTATTTTAAATACGCGAGTACTTTCTCTTCAAGTTTGTAATATAAAATCATATATTTAATATAAAAACGTTTTGGAATGTCTGCAAGTTATTGACGTTTTTTATGGTTTCGTGCGACTCTTATGCAGCCGGTAAAATGTCTGTCCGGTCATCAACAGTGAACACCCAAAAGGTATTCGCACAAGAAAATACGTGTGCAGTATGTTGGAAGCGGCTCACGCACGAGCCGAGCCGTCCGTGCACACATACAGAGCGCCAACCAATCGCGTGCGATCTTTCTCGCTAATATGTTGGTGGCGAGTTGGTGACGTACCGTTCACCTATCGAACCGTCGCTCGAGAATCAGAAGTATTCGAAATATTAAAAAAATATTATTTTCTAACATAGCATTCAATAGCGGTTTTTTTAACAGTGGTGAACACTACACTTTCTCCGTAAACACACCAATATTGACAACGTCGAAAACTTGTGCTTCTCGAGCGGCGCGGCGGTCAGATAGGTGAACGGTATGTAATCAGCTCGCACCACACCAGCGCGTCAGACCGCACGCGATTGGTGGGCACTCTCTTTGTGCGCACGGACGATTCGTGCGTGAGCCGTTTTCAGAATAGTGCACACGCATTGTCTTGTGCGAACACCTTAACGCTATAATTTGTAGTTTGTTATAATCTTTCGGCTTGATTTCTTGCATGAAGATGTGTTTCGCGTTTTTGATGCGAGGAAAAGTACTGAGAAACTCTGAGGAGAATGCTCATCATAGCGCTGCTATGTCAATACTATGCCTAGAGAAAAAAGTACTAGGTCAACCAGACTAATCTTTTTCATCGCCATGAAAAAGCCTACTGTCTAAAAAAATAGTGGGAACCCTGATAAAAATACTCATCAAAAAGTTGCTATGGAAAATATGAAAGCTGAGATCTTTAAACCCAAAAATGTTCAAAATTGACTCAAAACCAACATAAACTAGGCTTGGAAATTTTTCGACAAAATTTCTTTGCAAACTCCTAGGTTCAACATTGAAAAAAGTACATATTGACAAATATAACTGAAAACAATATAGAGGTAGCAGTTTAAATTTTAAATTGTGAAGGGATTCGAATAAAAAAAAATTAACAACTTGACACAATACTTTTACTTCTGTTTTCGTGTTTTTTAAGAAGCTTTCAATTTCAAGGACTTAAGGTTGTTTGAATCAAGCTCTAGCCTCCTTAATAGCACAGAACGTTCCCGAGACGTGTAAAATGTCCCCGTGGGAACGTCATTATTCCGTTGGCACTTGAAGGAAACTTACCATTATTGTTATTGTCACCTATCTCTTACGGTTTAAGAAAGTGGACACGGAACGTTCCTTGCTCTTAGGGTTATTACAACCATCCCAGGTAACGAAAACCGACGAGTATTTTGTAACAGAATTTTACCCTTTATTAGTTTTTTCACATATGTACTTGTGTGTCGCAAAAGCCTTTAGATCATCCTGGAACTAAAATAAAAAACACCTGCGTCGTTGTGGGACGACCGGCAGAAGTGATAACTTCATATATTATGTCAATTGAAGTGGTTTTTCTTGGAACTTTTTCAACATAAAAAGTAGTTTAAATATTATCCGAATTAATTAGACGATTTGGGAGTAGGTTCGAAATGAATAGGTATTTTTATGGAAAACATTTAGCACCTGTACGAACCAAGCCATTCAAGAAGAGCGAATGCCGCTACGAGATCGTCAATAAAGTACGTTGTCACTTTAGGGGTGAGGGGAGGTTCTCACACTACATATGGTAACGGGTTACACGCATACTAAATTAGCCTTTTAGAATTTAGAGAATTTTTTTGCTAAATGTACATATTCGGCAACGATTAAAAATTCATGTTTTTGCTTAAAATTTTAAAAAATAGATTTTAACATTAAACTACTTTCTTAATTTAAAAAATTTCTTTCTTTCTTAAAAATTAAACTTTTTCGTTGAGAATTTTTCAAGTTTATTAAAAATTCGTCTTCTTTATAGCAAATTGATATTTTTTTGGTTGAAAATCCTTGACTTTGAATGAAAAGCCGTCTTTTTTGGTAGAATATTAATCTTTTTGTTTAAAATTTTATATTTTGGGTTAAACATTTAACAACTAGGTTTTAAATTTGAGCTACTTTCTTAAAAAAAAAATTTCTTTCTTTCGGTCTAAAAAATCAATTTTTTGTTTGAGAACTCTTGAATACTATAAAAAATTAGTCTTTTTTGGTATTAAATTAAACTTTTTATTTACTTTATTTTGTTTAAAGATTCATCTTTTTGGTTAAAAAATTAATAAATAGTTTTTAAAGTCGAAGTAGTTTCTTAAAAATAAATTTTTCTTTCTTAAAAATTCTACTTTTTAATTAAGAATTTTTTAATTTTATTAAAAATTCGTCTTATTTGGCAGTAAATGTAGCTTTTTTTTTTAAATCCAAGTTTTGTTTGGAGATTCAAAATTAAAGTTGATAATTCATCTCTGGTTGGAAATTAAACTGTTTGGTTGAAAATTTAGTTATTTTGGGTTAAAAAATTACTCTGGTAATTGGAAATTTACCTATTCCATTTTTGGTCAAAGTGATGTTTTTAAAAAGTGAAAATTCAACTATCTGTGAAAATTAAACTACTTCGTTAAAAATTCGTTTTTTTTTAATTTATCCAGTTTGGTTGAAAATCCAAACTTTTGGGTTGAGAGTTCTTGTAATTTTTTGAAAACGCTAATTTTTTCGTGAAAAATTAACTTTTTTGTAATCCAAACTTCACACTTTTGGTCTGATAATTCAACTGTTTTGTATAGAAAATTCAGCACTTTAAATTTAAAGTTCTATAATTTAGTAGGAAAAAAAACTATTTGGTAGAAAATTCGTTCCTTTTAAATGACCTAAAATCACTGTTTTTTCATTAAAACTTTAACTATTCCATTTTTGGTTAAAAATTTGACTTTCTTAGATTAAAAATTCAATAATAACCGAAGTAACTGTTACATAAAATTCAATTAGGGACATTTCAACACTTACTCTGAAAATCACTCTTTTTATTTTAATTGATGATTTATTACAGAAGTTTAGAATTCACCACTAGTGCCTAAGGTAAAAAAAAAAAAAAAATTTTTTTTATTTTTATAAATCACATGTAAAACATGTGTAGAACAGGTGGGTAAAAGGATTTTTTGCAATCTGAAGCCGTTCCGAAGTTACAACCGTAAAATGGAGCAGGTATACGAAGCGCATGGAAGCATGGAAGCCTGCTCAGCCTAGCTGCTGCCTGTCTGTCTGCCTCTTTTGTGTATTAGACTCAGGGCTTCTTTCAAGAATAGCTGCTCTATGGTCCAGGTATCGCATATTGATGGTGAGTCCACTTTTTTATTATTATCAATTATATACAATAACATTCAAACGCGTTTTTCTCGAAACACGATTTTTTCAATCTGCGGCCATAATATCCCGAAAACTAGTAAACTGATTCTGCTCAAATTTCCAACGAGTCTTTAGTACATATAAAGTTACAAGTCGAACTAAATTAATTAGGATTGCTGTGTTTTTTTTTTTGTTTTTTTTTACCAGCTAAATAGACCCCAAAAAAGAGTGCGAAAAATTGAATTTTTTTCTCAAGCGTAAAAAAAA
>JAAAKG020094574.1:0-16161 GCA_010014905.2 Druon quercuslanigerum
AGGCAACGTTAATGTCATATACTGGTGACAAACTTAATGTGATAGGCAAGTGTTTACTAACATGTTATAAATACAACCAACAGTACAAAACTGAATTTTATGTTACGAACGATAAGAGAAAACCTATTCTCGGTGCAGAGACGTCTGAAAATTTTTTTGAGCCAAGGCATTTCCTATGACAGCTGCAGGGCGTGCCATGCACACCCCGAGCATTTAGGACACATACTATCTAGTTGTCCAACTCATGCGGAAACGACCTACATCCAAAGGCACAATGCGGCACTATGAGTTCTTTATTACCATCTCTGTCCCTCTCACGGCATTAACCTTGATATCGCTCCGCTAAACGCTCCTAGGGAAATAGAGTCAATTGTCTAGAATGAAAAGTGCCGCATATATTGGAACTTTATATTCTTGACAATTATTTCTATTAAACAATCAAGGCCTGACATTAGTTCTCCTTGACTTCGCGAAGCGAACCATGTTCGTTATTGAATTTTTGACACCAGCTGATAAAAACATCATAGCCAAGGATAATGAAAAGAAAGAGAGGTATAAAAACCTTATAAGGGAGATGTGACGGTTGTACCCGGAATATTCTGTTGAGCTAATCGTTTTTATCATCGACACTCTTGAAGGTGCCAAGCTTTCGCTGGTTAATAACGTAAAAAGCATCTGTGCGCGTAAACAATATGCTAAAACTCTTGCGCTGAAAATGCAGAAGACGGTCGTCCTTGGGTCGCTTTGTGTCCTCAGGGTGAATGAGACTTTTCAGATTAGCACCCGATCCCGGCGAAGCCGTGCGGTTGTCCTTATGACAAATATTTTAATTATATATATATATATATATATAGAAACATACATTATGCGCAGACCTCGCATCCTGACAGTGTCGTCTTGACAGCACCCTTTCTCCAAGAAAACGTAAAAATGCTCCAAGAAACATCCAAACACATAAAATTTAACGTGAATACCACGAATGCAAAAACGACGCTATCAATGTGAAAAAGGTGCTGCTGAAATTCAAACAAAAATCCCTGAGAACGACGATACCAACAGTAACTTTGATAGTACATTTGAACAGTAAATTTGAAAGGAAATGCTAAAAAGAAAATATCTCCATCAAACTCGAAAACAACTTTCTTAACTTGGATGTCGAAAAGAATTAAAAGAAATTTTCTCATAATAAAGGAAGAGTCACTTACATAAGAGCAGATTGTGACCTCTTTCATACTAAATCACACTACCAGGAACCTAACCAAGCGTGGACCAAGCGTTATCTGTTTAAATAGCGCTAAGAAAAAAACATGGAAGAAAAGAGTTATCATGAATAAGGATTATTTCGCTGGCCTTACCATCCCCGAAATTTTAGCTTTGTTTAAGCCAATATTTAGTGCAGAATTTGTTCTAATGTGTTTAATCAAAATTAGAATTTTTGCAACACCGGAAGTACCTGATTTGTCAATAAAACACCAGTGGAGATAGCCAAACTTTTAGCTGGCCCCGACATTAACGACAATCAATTTTACATCGTTGAATTGTTTTCGTCTACATTTCTCAAATTAGGGCACCAAAAATACACCACTTAAAACTAGCCAATATGCGGAAATCGCCATTTCAAGGCATATTAATTTAATTATCTTTTTTTGAGCTGTATCGAGTTCTTTTCTCTTTAAACAATCTATGCAGAGGATTTCTTTTTCGTTTTCTATTTTGTCCCAGTGTTTCTCTTTTTAGCATCCAGCAAAAGTCTGCAAGCATATTAACATCCCAGCGTCCCTGGTAACGAGTTTCAACAACTTTAATATCTTGGTGAAAACGTTCACCTTGTTCTTCACTAAAGTGTCCCAGGTTTGCTGGAAATTTATCAAGATGAGAGTGCAGAAAATGCAGCTTCAAGTTCATCAAACATCCTAGTTTTTCATAGTCCGTGATCCTCGTGTGAACTAGTACTTTGTATTGCGGACTTTTTCTGTTTCTTAGGAAGTTTTCGGCAACATAGATCGTTTGAAGAAAAAAGAACTCGATACAGCTCATCGTGATCATCGTGTGAACTAGTACTTTGTATTGCGGACTTTTTCTGTTTCCTAGGAAGTTTTCGGCAACATAGATCGTTTGAAGAAAAAAAAACTCGATACAGCTCAAAAAATGATAATTAAAGTAATATGCCTTTTCTCAACAGTTTTACCAATCAGCCTTTTCAAGAGCTACATGATGTACAAAATTCGATCATGCAACCTCCTCGCGGTGTACATCGGGTAAGGCCAATGCCGACGGTCCATTATTTAGTAAAATGAACGTGAAAATATAGAAATTTAGACTTCTTGAGGTTATGGCAAAATCCTAATGTAATGGGGTTAAATGGGCCTCGAATTCGTAAATAGAAATTGGAATTAGAGCACTTTAAATTCATAACCAGTGACCCCGAAAACCCCCGAGTAACGAGTTTCAAACAAATCTGATGAATTTCTCCAAAAATTGTCCGCCATATTGGACCCGCCATTTTTAATTTTGTAGAAAGAATATCAGATTCGTGATTTGCGACCACGAAAACCCGCGAGTAACGAGTTTCAGGCGAATCTGATCAATTTTTTCAAAAAGTGTCCGCCATATTGGATCCGCCATTATGAATTTTGAAAAAACAATATTAGATTCGTAATTAGCGACCCCGAAATCCCGGGAGTAACGAGTTTCAAGCAAATCCGATAAATATTTCCAAAGAGTGTCCGACATATTGGTTTGTTGAGGTTATGTCAAAGTCCTGATCTGATAGGGTCAAATGGACCCCGGATTCAGATTCAGCGATCCCAAAAACGTATAGTAAACATAGTCAGACCTCCAGGTCAGAAATTTTTTTTGTGTGGCTGTGCAATTTTTGGAATTCTACAACAATTCGGTAAGACTTCTACAATACAAGCGTAATGTAAAATTGCAAACGTGGTATTGGAATAACGAAATTGCAATACATATGTAGTAAGTGTTTTAAATCACCAAGTCACCGTGCAGCATACCAACGCATTTATTAAAGCATTTGCAAGACGAAAATTCTGCACAAAAAATAATGGAATTAATGGAATTCTAAGAATTGCCGGAATTGACGGAATTCATGGAACTCAAGGAATTCACAGAATTCACGGGATTCAAGGAATTCACAGAATTCACAGAATTCAGGGGATTTAAGGAATTCACAGAATTCAAGGAATTCACAGAATTCAAGGAATTCACAGAATTTACGGGATTCAAGGAATTCACCGAATTCATGGAATTCAAGGAACTCACAAAATATATATGGATTTCACGGAATTTATTGAATTCAAGGAATTAAAGGAATTAATGAAAATCACGGAATTCAAGTAATTCATTGGATTTCCGGAATTCATGTAATTAATTGGATTTATAGAATTCACGGAATTCATGGAATTAGCAGAATTCACGGAATTCCCCGAAAACGCCTTATTTATATAATTCATGGAATTTACAGAAATCATGGAATTCATGGGATTCAGGGAGTTCAAGGAATTTTCTGTATCGACTGTAATAAGAAAATTAAAGGAATTTATGCGAAACGCGGAGTTCAAGTAATTTACATTTTTTCTCAATTACAACATTATGTACTGTTGCGTTACATTACGTTTCAGAAATAAACTTCTAATACATGTAGTGGAAGTTTCCAAAATGAATTTTTAACAGTGTAGCTTATAAGGTCCTCTCGGGAAATGAAATTTCTTCATACTCTAAGAAACTCAGCAACATCCTGCTTCTAAATGTAATTAAAGTTCACGAAACAAACTTTTACTACTAAGGAGAAATTAGTATTCGCAATTAAGACCTTAAGATATATTTTCTTTATGTTTCAAGAACACTAATTTCGACTTTTTCGTAGCATGAATTCCTATATACGCTTAATAACATTTACTTGAAGTCGAGGTATTAAAAAGTAATGAAACTGCTAAGCGAAACTAAGTAGAATCGTTTTAATGGCCGTACAAAAGGTTTTGCGGCTGATACAGAATCTTTTCCAAGGTACAGAACTGACAAATCGAATAATGGCAAGGCAGCAGATAACGCCCATACTAAATTTTAATCAGTGACTATTGAATTTAAATCAGTGATAGATTCAGGCTTTTTTCTCAGCATAAGAAAAATGTTACCCAGATGAGAAAAGGAAATGCTATTTCAGGTAGCGCTTCTCAACTTTAAAACTATTCAGTATATCTGCTTTAACAGAATAGTTTTCAATTTCACATCGCATCATACATAGCCTGTGGTTCCCTTGTAAGAATTTATTCTCTTTATTATGAATGTTAAAAATGCGCCGAAACAAATAATGATTTCAAAAAGTTATGAAGAAAAATTTATTTGAATCGAAAAGAAATTAGAACTTGATTACATTATTTTAACATAGTACGATAACAACACAATAAGATAAAATAAGTGAACCCGGGAGATAGTACTCTCGGAATTTTGTTTCTTCCAAGAATTGACACCGCGCCGCGGGAATAGGTGAGAGGAGCTGTGGGTGGATGTGCGGTATGCACTCAGGCTTGACAAAACAGAGAGAGAAACAGGGGAGAGACAAAAAAAGAGAGAGAGACAAAATTTCGGAGTCCCTTGATATAGGTTCACCGTCAGTCCTAAAATCGACACTAACTCCGAGTTTCACTGTAGTAACAACAATAAATATTCGCTGACTCAAGCTGTTAGGCGATTGTATATCGTTTTAGAGCTCCGGAGTTCGATCCCCAAGTTCTTACTTCTGAAAATGTTTCCATGTACTTTTACTGACGTTCTGGTTGTTCGAATCTAGCTACAGTTACTTGGCTGCAACGAAGCCCGTGTATGGGCGTGGTATAGACGCTTCTAATTTCCTTGGTATGTCATGTAAATGTAAATATTAGTGTGGCCTAAAAAATCACATTTGAGAAATTTTAACGGGCATGTTCACCAAATCGTTCTCGCAAGCAAATAAATATGTACGTTTTTTACCATTTAAAAAATGTTAGCACACGCTCTGAGTCTTCAAAGTTTCTTGATTTAAAGTAGAGAAGTCCTGACACCAGCGATAGATTCGACCCAGAAGGTAACTATGGATTTATCAGTTTATTATTATTCTGCCATTCAACTCATTGTCAGTGACAGTAGCTTGGGACTGCCGCAAGTACGGTGCACATTAAGTGGCCCAAGCGAGGGTCAACTTTTCTTGCAGCCTTTTACCTGCGGTCCCGTCAGCCGATATTCACCTTAAATTTGTCATGTTTCATAAATTTATGCATAATATTTCTGCGACAGAAAAACTCGATAAATGCAATATCCCCTGATAAATTAAGCAGTATATAAAAGGTCAATTATATTGACTTATAATTTCCTGGCCAAAATTTATGAAGTAAAAATAGGAAACATTTTACATCACAGAAAAACTGGGAATTCACTAATGTTGCGACTCAAATAAAAGTTTGTATACTTTAGAACTTGAGCTCCAATATTTACTGGTGGAGAGTCAAAAGAATTATTTTAAAGCGCACTTCAAAAGAACATGGAGGTGCATTCACAAACGAACCACTTGCAAGGTACGGCTGGTAAGTTTGGGATCGACTTACGGTTATCGACCGATGACTTAAGACGAAAAGTTTCATTCATATGACTATGCCTTTATACTTACAATTTTGCTACATATCCTGTAAATGATATTTATTAAGGCATTATATCTATCTTAATTTCGGTAACATTTTGTACTTTAATTATATTCGTTAACTTATGTTCATCAGAGTTCGATTACATGTGTGCTCTGGGGAGAAATTATATTTACTTTGTAAATAGGCTCCATTATAATTTGGATCCTTTAGAACACTAATTGTGGTATCCTTTAGAGCTTATTCATCCTTTTGAATTACTTTTTAGCAAGTACGGTTTATTTTTATTGCAGCTTATTTGGAACCAAAAATTGGTTCAAATAGAAACACTAATTTTGTTCTGTAATGTTAAACTCTATAAGGCATAAAAATGGCTGGAGCGAGTGCTAATAATATATTTCTTCAAAAATAAAAAAACACGCATACATTTATTAGCCAGCCAGAATGAGTTGGTGAACATGCCTGTCGAAATTTTCCAAATGCGATTTTTTGGACCACCCTAGTTTATATGTTTGTGTCCTCACTACTTTAAATTAACCAGGGTCTCTTGACCGATACACCCCTCAAAATGAAGCCCCTTCTCAAGGATATCACTCCTTATCCTTTTCCGAGACTCTTAAACTCGATAAGATAGTGTCCACCTAACTTATATTAGATTCCTTGATATGGAAACTCTCTCTTGAAAAGTTACTAGCTTCTTTCGAGAGAACCTACAGTTTAAGGTGGGTTTAGAATCATCAAAGCTTCTGTCGAGGTACGTGAAAATATTTCACATTAGTACTGCTGAAAATTAAAAGGTTTCATTATTTAATTATCAAATCAATAATTGCTTGAACAACCTTTATTTGTTGAAACAATACTTTTTTCACTTTGCATATAAAATTATTTGTACCCTTACAACCAGATAAGCTAATTAGGCAATATTATAAATCTTTGCAGTCGATTTAATATGTGCTTCACTGTTTAACTATTTTTGTTGTTGTTTAAATGTAACTTTTGACTGAAATGCAAAATTATTTAAATAATTTAGAATAAAGTGAGTCGATCAGTGTTGTCGTTGGTCTAAATAACTTATTTCATGTTGCTTAGAAAAAGTCTATATTTTTATATTTTGTCGAAAAATGTGTTAACAACAATAAAATTGTTTCAAAAATTAAAATCAAGTGTTGAAAATGCCAGATATACTAAAAATTTGTGAAGTTTGTTGGTAATTTTCCAAAAAATTACATCTTTTTACTTGATTCCTGTCAAAAGTTACATTTAATCAACTTGAAGTAGTTTTAAATTTAAAAGTACGGCTTTCAGTCTAATATTGGTAGAAATGGGGATTTTCCCCATGTTGCCATTATTCGAAAATAGAGAGCCATTTCTACAAAAGAAATTTGAACTCTGCATTTTTGAACAACCCTAGCATGCAATGTTTCTTAGAGGACTACTTGGTCCTTAGGACTTCGCGTAAATAGAAGCAAATAAGAATATTTTAATGAGTCTATGGCTAAATGTATATTTTTAAAAAAATTTGAAGTATTTTATAAAAAAATAATTTCTAATTGGTAGCATTCCCCCCCTTCCCCGTACAACAAGAGTAGAGAGGAAGATTAAAAAAATTACTAAAGAGGGTAAAGAAATTATAATACTTTGGAAAATAACGTGGAATAATCATGAGCTTAGCATATTTGTAGGGCATACAAATTTTTAGATGTTACGGACCTCGTGATTTTCCTTCACTGATAATTAACTTATTTTATTAGTGCAAAAACGTAGAAACAAATAAATTATTCTCATATTTAAAAAAAAGTGTTTTTAAAGCAATAATTTTAAGCAGATGGAAGTACACAGATTATTTTATTGCTCATATACGTAATAAGGTACATAATTGCTAGTTTAATGCAAAGACGTGTCAATTATAATGAACACTTTAAAAAACATATTTCAGGGCATTTATTTTCTTTGAGCGCACAGAAAAGGAAAATATACTCGTTTGGGAAAATTGATCTCCGAACGTTCGTATTTACCTACTTTCAACTTCTCCACTCTTGGTTTTTCCATTATCCTTTCTTTTAATGCCCTAGCTGCCCTAGAGTCGGATTGTCATCTGCATTTATAGATACCGTTCATTTTTATTCATTACTCAACGTAAATAATAACAAAAGGTGGCGTGATATCCGGAGAACAAAGCGAAACTGAGCAAATATGCAAACAGAATATGCATGCAGATGACCTCGAAGTCAACATTGTCTATCTTTGACTCGCCTGGGGGCAAACTCTGCCTTATTACTTCTTCTGAGTGTTTACACTCGCTTAAATGTAAAATAAAGTAGGTCGACGAAACAGAATTTTTTAAATTAAATGGAGAGGGAAAAAATGAAGTTTTATATTTCAAAATATATTGTTTTACTCGTGAAATTAAAAGATGAGTCATTGCTGATTAGGTCAGCGCCGGAAATAAGGATGTGTCTGTGTAGCGCAGTTTATGGGAAAGTGATTATTGCCTCCAGTATAAAAAGTCAAAACAACCTATATCCACGTTCATTTTTGAAAAAGTTTTTGAAAAGTTTAACGGGCCTAAAAGTTGTCCAAAATACCTAGAATTTCACTTAAACCGGTAATTTTAAAGTTTAACCTTGCGAGTAAAGTGCCTAAAATCGAGGTTATTTTTTCACCAGCTCTCAGTTACGTGCTTCGCTAGTCAATGGAGCCACTACATTTTATTATTCTAATTGATTCCGAGTTTTCTAGGATGTGATATTTCAATGTCACAAAGTTGCTGTAAAAGGTATTTCAATCGTTATTTCTGTGTTTTTTTAGAAGCAAAATATTTAAGCAAATTTTCTTGAAAATTGCATATGCTCATGGCGAAATCACGGTAACGCTTCATCTGTAACCACGGCTTACGGTCGCGAGATAGGTGGTTACAGTTTGCGATCGACTCAAGACGTCGATCCGCAAAACATCTCGTACGACCTGAATACACGCAGCGACCCAAGGAATGTAGGAGACTTTTCAGGCTATTAAACAGTGAAGGCTTAGCACATGCAAGAGCACCGAGGATACGGACGACTGGATTAACAGAATATTCTGGGTATGGTTCTCGCAACTCCCTTATATTGCATTTATACATTTTTGTCTTTTCATTCACCTTGGCTGTGATGCTCTTGCCGACTGATGCCGAAAATTTTACAATAAACATTGTTCGGTTTTCGAAGTCAATGAGAAATACGTCAGACCTCAAGTGCGTGACATAAACAATTGTCGAGAATATGAAGTTCCAGTGTATGTGGCACTTGCCATCCTCCAAAAATTCACTCTACTTCCCTAGCACGTTTGACGGAGCGCTATTAGGTCTAATGCCGTACACCGACAACAAAAGGCTCTCAAGACCTCTGAGAGCCAACACTAATACGCTTTAAAATGTACAGAAACTCATATTATTTATCTCTATGGTATTTATTTTCTATGCTATAATCAGTTTATTTGAATGCAGTAATTATGTTCTTTGAATGGAAAATCTAAAAATCTTATTAATTTTTTCCTATCGCCAACAGTTCACTAGATACTTGTAGAAAATAACAGCTTTAATCTTTTTATTGAAAATGTTATATGTCTGTCGTTTTAAGACTGCCAGATTCCAAATTTTGACATCTTACAGTACATTTAAATCCTTAGCAGATGTCAAATGTTTGACCCCAGCCTATCCACCTGATTCCTAAAAATCGCAGGTCTTGCCGGTTGAGTCCATAACACAGGACCACAAAATGGTTTAATGAGTCTACTGAGATTCTAATAGGTATAATTTATGTTTTTGGGGTGGCTGAACATGAATCCAATCGCAGAAATAAGCCAGCACGACAGGATTTGTAGTAAAATTCAAAAAAGGTCAAAAACACGGATTTTCTGATTAAATTTCATCCCCGAACCTACAAACTGCAAATTAACGAGCCTCAAACCAATAAACTAAAAAGTCCCTAACCCATAAGCCCCAATCCAACAAGGTTCATATCAATAAACCCACAAACCCCAAAACAGTAAGCTCCAAACCCACAAGCTCCAAATTCACGTGCTCCGAACCAACAAACTCCAAATACGCTCTATATACAAAAAGCTACAAACCTCAAACCCAAAAACACACAAATCCCAAATTAACAGACCCCCAACACACCAACCCCAAATTATACTAATTTCTCAATTGGTATTATAATTGTGATTAAGGTTGGTGGGTTTGATGTTTGTCTATTTGGGTTCTGGAGTTTGTGCTTTGTGAGTTTAAAATTTGGAGACTTGAGCTCAGTTAACGTCAAGGTATATAAAGTTTTGAAGTCTGACCAAATCTTCCACTTTGATGAAGTTCTTATAATACTATTAAAAGTCTCCTCGCCTCTCATGAGGGGGTACTTGTTTAGCGTGAGCCCCTTTACCTCTCACGATGTCGTGCTTGTTTAGCGGGAGTCTCCTTGCCTCTCACGATGGGGTGCTTACTTAGCGTGAGTCCTTTTGCCTCACGCGATGGGGTGCTTGTTTAGCGTGAGTCCCCATGCCTCTCACGGTTGGTTGCTTGTTTAGCGTGAGTCCTCTTTCCTGTCACGATGGGGTGCTTGTTTAGTGGGTCTTTTAGGTTTCAAACGATCTGCGAATAGGTCTTCGTTTATGTGGCATTTAAGTTCTGTGGTTTTTTGCGTGTTGTTTTTGTTTCTTAGTTGTATACATTTATAAGTTGTTTAACCTTCTTTTCCGTGGTTTTTGTTCATTTATTTCAGGTTATAAGTTCGTTTTCAGGTATCTTTGCGAAGCACTGCTTTCGAAGCAAAGTGTGATTCCTAAAGACCTTTCATGGTCATCTAGCTCTGACCATGTCTTCGATGCAAAGTGTTCGCAGCAGATTGGCAAACCCTTTTCGTAAAGAGAAACATGTAAGAGGAATTGATCTTAGGTTTCTAAAGGAAAATCAGCAAATAGTGTTCCCTGATTTACCGAAAGGTAGTAAAATATATGGCGCTTGTAGAAATAAATGTAGAATTCTCAATGTAAAGCCATCCAGAGTTATAGAAGAGCCTAGTATTAATGTAGAGGAAGGAATAAACGAGGACACAGACATTCTCTTGCCAATGAGAAATTAAAAAGAAGCATGCAATGATGAAAATCACTTAGCGGGTCTCGAATTCCTGAATCAAATAAAAAAAATTAGAGCAGAAAATTTAGTAATAAATTTGTACGAAGATGGCGAGAATAGTCGACAGATGCCAGGTAAGAAAGATTTTATTTCTGTCAAAAAACTAGTTGGTACTCGTGAGCAAGTACAGAAGAGACTGATTCTGTGCAATCTTTCAGAACTATTTGCAAAACTTGTAGCCCTACATGAAAGTGTAAAGATTGGATTTTAGAAATTCGCACAACTAAGACCAAAGCACTGTGTTTTAGCTGGAGCAAGTGCAACTCACAATGTTTGTTTCTTCGTTTATCATGAAAACGGAAATTTAATGCTGAATGCGATTGAGATTAAACATTTAACTGAGGAAACTGACAGACAATTGTCAGATTATCATGACTGCCTTGAAGAAATCTTGTGCAGTGAACACACTGACGCTTTTCATTTCAAGGAATGCGAATCTTGTCCAAACATTGCAAATTTTAAAAAGCACCTGACTGATTTATTGGACGTAAATAGTTTCGACAATCTGACATATCAAGTTTGGCAGCAAACTCATAGAAGCACTTTGAAGATCGAAATAGCAGACGCTGATGCTTTCGTAGAAGTACTCTGCACTATACTGAAAAACGTGAAACCTCACGCATATAATGCGAAACAGCAAGCTTTTTTCCGAAGCACCTCAAAGTTATACTAAAAGAAGGAGAGTACCTAATTTTGCTCGACTTTGCTGAAAATTATGCTTTCATCATTCAAAATGCTGCACAATCTTTACATTGGAATAATAATCAAGCAACTATATTTAAAGTAATTATTTATTACAAAAATGGAAACGAACTGAAACATTTTAGCATAGCAATCATCTCGGAACGTTTAAGTCATGACACTGTAGCTGTGTACATATTTCAAAAGTTCATCAACAATTTTAAAAAAAATATGCCTTCATAAACCTTTTAAATCACAAAAAAGATTTTGGAATTTTTGCAGAAACACATTTTCAGGCAACTGTACATGGAAAAGGTCCAGGTGACGGGATTGGTTGAAATTTAAAAAGACTTGCGGCAAAAACTAGCTTGCAGCGCTCTGCACAAAATCCTATCCTAACTGCGATAGAGTTATTCGAATGCGCTAAGGATCATTTAAAGGAAACAGTTATTCATTTTAGTTTGAAAGAAGATCACATAGAGATGACCAAGAAAAACTAGAAACTACATTCACTGAAGCAATTACAATTCCCGGCAGTCTAAAATACCACGAATTTATTCCAAATGAGAACGAACAATTCCAACTGAAAAAAACTTCATTCGCAACAGAATATAATTTGTGTCTGAAGACAGTCAAAAAGCCTTAAGTTCAGAGAAGCAAACAGTGCGCGAAAAAAGGCGAACTAAATAAATTATGATGAATTTAGTGCAGCTTCGCTGGAGAATCATGCATACAGCCAAGCCCCCGGTAGGACTGGCCAACCTGTCCGAGCGCGCGAGGAAGGGTTTCTCTCGGATATCTTCGCACAACTACATAACTATTTTCATTCCCAATATGCCAAAGAACATTTTTATCGGACAAAGTCAAGCGTTCGTTTAAATTAAATTAAATTTAATAATTAAATTAAATTAATAATTAAATAAATTAAATTATTAAATTAAATTAATTAAATTATTTAAATTAAATGTTAAATAAAGATTTTACATCTGTGAATAGATTTCTCAGAATGAAATACCATGAAAATCCCTTCAGAAATCGTTCATAGAAAATTACATTTCTCATTTGTAGAAAGAAAGTTATGAACATTTGAAAATTCCTGTTTTGCCCGTGGGATGCAAATTTCACTCTCTGTAGATAGTGAAAGTCTATAAATTTATGGGTATACTATTACCATATAGGCAAACAAACTCTGAAAATTTGAAGGCAATCGAATTTGCAGCATTATATCCAAATTTAGGATAAAAGCGTAGGGTTTCCCTGTTTTTGAATATAAAGTTATTAAATTAAAATTTATTAAAATATAGACTTCATTTATTTGAATTTTTCTTCTTCTAATAAAATAATAATGTACAACATTTCTGATGATAAAAATAGAATATGAAGAATAGAGTAGAATGTGAAGAATAGATAGTGTAATAAAATTTATTCATATTTTGGTAGCATTCTGAATACAAAAAACTTCAATAAAAATTCGCAGAATAGGATAGGGTTCGAATGGAAAAAGTGTCTGCGTTATGAAAAAAGAAAATGGACCAAAGTTTGTAAACCGGAATGGAACAAAAAATGATCAATAATATAATTTATAAAAGATTTAAATTAATTTAATTGAACAAAACAGATTTTTTATTATAGGATAGAATCTGTTCTATATTCTGATATTACGATATTTATAAGTCCTTAATATGCCGTATTAAGTAATAAAATATAGTAGACATTTCATCTATCATTAGGATAGAATAGAATAGACTTTAATCCTGATTGTTGGATAGAACTAAACACCACTCGTAGTAACCGAATAGTATCCAATGAAACAAAAAAGGAATCAAGATGCACATTGCTTGTTTATAGAGATTCCAATCTTCTTTTCTATATGGTGTACGTTAAATCCTTTTAACGAGCACCCTCTCCAGCCATCACTGACTTTTCCCCATAAACTCTTTTATTCTCTGCCTGCAAATAACACTATTTAAAGACATACACTTTTACGGTATTGCTTTCTCATCGTGCTGAGTCACTTCACCATCAGCACTGCAAGAGATGGAAAAGTGAAGTTTCGAAGAAATGTCAAAGAGGATCGCTAATTAATAGTGTATGATTAAGTTACGAAAATTCTAGATCTCACGCGCTACCTATACCGTGGACTTTTTCTTTAAAAATTGTGTATTCAGGTCATTCTGAACTGTGTTAAATGCAAAATCGATCGCTTTACATCTTGACAAGGCACGTGAGCAAAATAGGTTTTAAAAATGTACTTTCTACAAAGTTTTAAAGTTGTGCAAAATTACAATTTACTTCAATCATGAGGAGTTTCTAGCTTACTTACTTCTGTAATCAATATTTACTTCTTGCGTTCACCTATAGTTCATAAAAGTCATGTTAATAAGGGGTTGCAAAAGTGAAACAGATATTTTTAAAATTTACATTAGTTCCATTTTTAATTCCTCTGACATGTTGAATTTCTTTTTCATTTATTTTCAGTTTTTGATTTTCGCAAATCCCTCAAGTGTAATAAAATCTTGTACACCAAGAAGAAAAAGCATTTTGTACGGTTGAACGTGAATGCTGCCGTTAAAACTAACAGAGTATGTAAGTACTCTATAAGTTGCAGGGAGGTAATCACGAAAGACCGTTTGCGTAAAATACTTTTAGAATTTCCAATCGAAGAATTATTGTTCAAAGAATTTCTATTAAAAAATAAACTTGCGGTATTTTCTGTAATTAAATCCAAACTAAGAAATATGCAAAGTCCCTTTCGGAGTATTTCGCTATAAAGTTATCGAGCGTTGGCCCTCGATGCGCCAGAAGAAATCTACAAACCACTTGTATCTTAGGGTCCGGTAGTCAACGCTAATGCAGTCCTTTGCATATTTTATTACTTGGACATCTTTGCTTGATTTGACATATTTAAGACTTAAGGCTCCATGGAAAGCAATTGCGGGGTTTCGATTTTCTAAAAAGAAGAGCGCTCAAACATTTTTGCCAGGCGAAATATCCGTAAATTTCTTCGCGGATATTATTCTCTTGGATTTCAGACGCAGCTTACTTTCACGTGTCCACTGATGTCAAAAACTCATTTTTCCAACCGCTGACCTATGTTTTTCAGCTGTAGGATAGTGTCGTTTTCGGATTTTTTTGAAAGGAATTATGTATCGCGTAAGGCGGTAAAGTGCTCTTCCTCTGCCTGGGCCAGTAAATTACCTTCCCATAAATAATGACCTACTTAGCTTTTCAAAACTGCACAAGATAAAGCGAGGAAACCATACTCGCATTAAAAATTAAAATTGTGAGTTATCTAGAAAACGGTGATAAGTATGCGAAAACTGAAAAAGCCTTTATGGTTTGATTTTAGGCGTTTCTTAAATACATATGGTCCTCGACTGCGTCAGCTAAATCATTACCCAGGATTAGTGCCGCTAAATCCGGATCCGGCATCAGAATTGAGAGCTAACTGTAAAATTTCCCCCAAGCCTAGGGGAAAAGTAAACAATCTAGGGAATTCTGGAATTTTTCAAGGTGATCATTGTAAAATATCACTTTGCACTTGCACTAGTTCTTTGCAGCTCATTAAATGTTCTTTCATGCGTTTTGAGCAGCTGAAACCAAAGCCGACCTCAGAAATTCACCTTTGCGTCAGATTTTCTTTCTAGACTACAAGGAAAACTTAAAATCAAGAGAATTCTGGGACCTGTTAATGTAATATTTTTACAATGGTAAGGTGATACGAGCCCTGATGTTTAATCAGTAGCTGAATTCCAATTTGACCTCAAAATCAATCTACAGGACGTCATATTTCCTCTAGCCAAGGGGAAATAGTAGGAAATTGAGAAAAACAAATTGAGAAAAAAAAAAAAAAAAAATTGAGAAATTGAGAAAAAAAAAAAAAAAAAATTTTTTAATTAACTTAGGTTAATTAAAGTTTGGAGTGAATATCAATTCTTCATGCACCTCAGGTCGCTTGGTACAAGAGTAGCCTCAAAATACGTGCACAGAAAGCGACGAATAAATACCAAATCTGTTCGTATTTCCTCATCTAGGTGAAACTGTGAAAATGTCAGAAAGAATAGTGCTATATTGAATAAAACTAGTCGAAATGCGAAAAGATTTTACATTTATTTATCTTCTTTCGTACAAGTAAATGTAGTCTGCCTAAAACCCAAGGCTACTTTTTGATTTTATTTTTTTGTTTCCTTAGACTAGGGGAAAAGAGAAGCTATGTAGAGAAATGTTGAGGCTTCTAGTGTATTAAGCGACCCGATATACATGAAGCATTTATATTTACTCACAAACTTTAATCAACCTTAATGCATATGAACATTAGGGAGGTCCAAAAAACGTTTCTCGAGCTACAGGGCAAAACACCCCCCCCCCCCCAAAAGTTTCCATTTCCGTAGGAAGAAAATCCGTAATTTTTTCGAAATTCAAATATTAATACGTGCCACCGGGCACTTCAAAATCCCATTAAGTTAGAAGGGACATAAGAAGCCATAGAAACACGAGAGCCTGCATGAAACAGTGCGTGGACGTTAAAGAAACTAGAGAAGTATGCCAGGACAGAAAAGTATGGCGAAAAATAGTTAACAAGAAGAGTCTCAGTAGAGGGAACGAAGCCTGAAACAAGACCTTGGATACTAATGGACCCAAGTGGGGAACCTCACATAACGACTTTGTGAGGATCTTCACTTG
>JAAAKG020094585.1:0-16161 GCA_010014905.2 Druon quercuslanigerum
TCCTTAACCCCACCAATGTCTATTAGGGCGGAGAAGATGAACGAGTGCGCTTTATACGTGTGCCGTGTGTATCTGTGGTGTTACTTTGTTGATAAGTGGATGGGATGTAAAATGTGAAATAACTGGGCGGTGCGTTTTGATGTATCTGACCTTTGACATAACTGAGCTTCGATTTAACTGAAAGTTGAGTGTACTAGATTTAACATATAAATTTTATAACTTTTAATTTAATCATTCGAATGCACTTGTGAATATTAAAATTTATAAAAAGGACACTCCTCCACTTAAACTAAAATATAGACTTCCATACTTAATGATCACATAAAGTTATATTTTATTATATGTTTTATTTATATTATATTTTTATTTTATTTATATTATATTTATATTATTTATATTTATATATATATATTTAAAAATTTTTTAAATATTCGGATAAGTTCTTTTTATATAACAGGCGCTGCATTTTACTATATATTACAAATGTAAACATGTATGTAAAACTTAATAATGAATAAAGAAGGTTTTCAAAAGCAAAACCGATAGTCAGCCTGCCGCTCGACCAGCTCGAGCGAGCACCCAATCAACCGTCTACTCTCTCTGGCCCTATTAAGGAATAAAACCCAGAATTGACAGCTGATTGCGGATTGAAAATCAATTTTTTCGCAGAAACTTATTTTGTGTCACATGCACAAAATTTTGTTCAAAAGTCATACTTTTTTATTAAAGATTCGTCTCTGGATTAAAAATTAATTTTTGTTCCTACAAACTTATTTCCTGTATATAAATTAATTTCTTTTTTAACATAAAATTTAACTATTTTTTCACCATTTATCTTTTTGATATGTACCTGAAGTTACGAACGTTAAATTGAACGAAATAAAAAAAAGTCTATATAAATATATATTTTTTAAATTGGCCTGCCGGAATTAGTTCAGCTTAGCAACACAGAATGTCCCGAATGACTATCTTTATACACTTTTTTATCCAATTAAAAATAGTGTTAACGTACCATGTCATAAAAGAAGTTTTTCAGTGGGGTAAGTACCGCGTGGAAAGATATTTCAAATCACTCCTAGTGTTTTCAAATCACAAAATCGTCAAAATGACCGCCTTTGTGCACCCATAGTGTTTCAAAGTATAGAGGCCGTCATTTTGAGGATTCTCTGATATTGAAAGGCTATTGATGGTTTTAAAAAAATGTTCCGTAAATTATTATTATCTTACACTCGAAAAAAAGTGTATAGAGGCCTTCATTTTGAGTATTTTGTGATTTTGAAAGACTAGGAGTGGCTTTTAATATATTGTCTGGCTGCATTTTCCCCGCTGGAAAAACTTTTTTATCAAAAGGTAAATTAATAATATTTTCAACTCGAAAGAAAAGTGTATAAAGGCGGTCATTTTGACTATTTTCTGATTTTGAAAGACTAGGGGTGATTTTGAATATTTTTTCCGATAGCACTTACCCCCCTGAAAAGAACTTGTTTTATTGAAGGGTAAATTAATACTACGTATTTTAAACTCGAAACAAAGTGTTTAAAGTGTTTAAATTCCACAACCGCCACTTCAATCTCCTTTTTCCCCTTCAGCCTAACTTTCCCTACTTTGCCTTTAACCGCTTAATCCGTTGGCACGTTAATGTGTTGTTCATTGCCATTGAATTGATAAAGAATATCATTTATCACTTTGAAGCGACTTTGACCGATTTTCTTGTCTTGTTTTACCTCTTGTATTAATTTCAATGTTTTCTTGTCCTCGTTTTGTTTTTGAGGAATCGTTTTTATTTCATATTCGATGTACAGTCTCCATTCATAATTCAGTACATTGATTACTACCCTCGTTTCACTACGATTTTTCTTGATTTGATAGTCCTGAATTGCGAAAATCCATTTTGTGAGTCGTGCATTCATAAATTTACTCGTCTAGGAACGTCAATGCCAGATGATCAGTCCGATTCACTATCTCGGCTCCGTGTAAATATCTGCGAAACTTCTGAAGAGCCCATACTATAGTCAATAGCTCCTTTTCAGTCGTGAAATGGGATAGTTCAGGACCTTTACGTGTTCTACTTGCCAGAGTAATCATCTCTTTCTTCATTTTCTCATTTAGTTGGTATAAAACGACTCCTAGTGCGTGTTTGCTTGCATCGGTCTCGAGAAAATATTCTTTTTTAGGATCTGGAAAATAACGTATGATTTCTGTTCTAAATAACTCTTTTATTTTTGCGAAACTCTCTTGAGCTTCTTGATTCCAGTTCCAGGAAGTACCCTTTTTTATAAGTTTGAAGAGTGGCACTATTTCCTCTGCATGTTTTGTCACTGAATTTGAGTAAAAGTTGATGAGTCCTAGAAATCCTCGCAGTTGTTTTACATTTTGCGCGGCTGGAAATTCATGTATGCATTTTACTTTTTCCGGATCCGGTTTTATTTTTTTCGCCTTTAAAATAAAACCCAAGAATTTTGTTTCTTCTTTGACAAAATTTGATTTTTTTAAATTTAATGTTAAATTATTTTCTTCGAGCCTGATTTCGCGTTCAAAATATGTTTGAATACTGGTGTTGAACAAAACCTCGCGTTATCCACCCGTGATTCTTCCGACAACATTGTTTAAATAATTAAAATATATCTGAAAAAAAGTTTTTTTACTCTGGCTCGACTGGATATTATTAGGAAGAATCGGTATTTCACCCATTTTTAACTCTTAAAAATCTTAGCCGAATGATGTGTCGCACGTTAAACTTGGCGAATTCACTAATTAGTTATTAACAAAAAACCTTTAAAAAACGCTTGTTTTCAATAATTTTGTTCTGCATTGTGCTAAATAAATAAAACGTGTTAAATTATTGCAAACTGTCCGCTGTAATGATACAAATATCCATGATTTTTTTTGATCCAACATTTTTGACAGATTATGAATAATCGGTTTTTGACCAAAAAAAGGGTTAATTAACCAATGTTATAAAGACATGAAAAAACGTCGTATACGTTTCTGCAACATATAATTCAATTTCTTTAGGCTTGCACTATCAAAATACTCGATTAAAAGTCGTCATTTCTATTTATTGTTTATTGAAAAATGCATTTGTTTATTGCACAATTTTATACGTGCGTCTAAAACTCAATAACTTTCCCGAATTATTTCATAGCGTTTTGTAACACTTACCTTTGTATTGCTGCCTCTTTTCTCTACAATGTAAAAAAAATGGGTTCGCTAGCTCCTTTAGGAGCCAAGGTAGCTTTTTTTCAAAAAATTGCAACGTCTTTAGTTATAAACATGGAGAAACCGGACTTTTTTAAATTTACAGTGAAGAGTCAAACCTTATTATCCACTACTTAAAAAGTCCGAAGTCCGAGGTACGAACTCGAACTCGGCGCACTGGATGATGGTGGGGCGAGAGCGTCATCGCGCGCTCTGGAAACTGAAAAACTCACTTCAAATTCGCCGCACTGAAATTATTCACGTTTATTCCGGAACTATTCATCCAATTTTAATAATTTTCTTAATGTGACATGCGTATAAAAATATTAACAATGGACATGCTGCTGCGTGGATTATACATTTACATAATTTTTTGGACATTTTTTGCATGTTCCAAAAATAGATTCAGAACTTTTTTTTTATTGTGACTCAGCCATTGTGACAAGTTTAGTCGCTTGAATACCTGCCCTATCATCAATAAAATTCCATTCTCCTGTTTTTAAGGTTTTAAGGACCTCTTGGGAGGTCTTTGGCGACGATCACTTTGGTCTTAGCTGCCGCGAAAGGTTATAACCCGTTCACAGATTTAATTAGTCCAATTCGGGACGCTTCGTTACAACAGATTATGAGCAAAAGTATTATTCTTAAAGCGGGAATTTACAACTGTTAGAATAACTTCTCCAGGCTACATTCCATCGATTTTCTTCTCTAATGCTGCACCAACTGCCTTGACCTTGTCGTCGAGTTTGGTAGTAGGGAATCGGCTACTACTGCTATTTTCAGGTGCCTTTCAAGAGCCTGACTACAAGAGTCTGTTGGACCTCTCATCTCCACCTTTCTCCTCTCCCTGACTTCATTCGGTGGACGGAAAAGGAACCTTCAAACGTTTTCCTGCAGCAGAAGTATTTATTGGCACTCCGTCTTCTACCAGATACCGAAGAGGGCCTAATTTTGCGGATCATTTTGGAATTTCTACGACTGTTAATACGACGGGTAATTATAGCACCGTCCTGCCAATCGTTTGGGGAATTATTGGACCGACCGGTGGAAGTAGAACTCGATGAAGCTGATGACCAACCTAGGAAAGATCTAAAGAAAGAAGAGCCCAAGAAGTCCGCTACCTCGGTAAATAACACGCCTCCTACGCAAGCCTACGAACCGCCACTAGCTTGGAGGTTACCTTGCAATTATTGTGCAAATGATCACTTTCACTGAGATTGCCTTGTCTTCCATGGATCCAGACACGACTATCAGGGGAACTGGCGTCGACCGGCGAACGATGAGGCCGCCGGTCCATCTTCAAACCCCTCGTCGACTCACCAGCGTTCGTGTACGTCTTGGGAATAAGGAAGCCATCGCCTACGTGGATTCATGTTCTTCTGACCCGAGGATCCGTCAACTGTCACCTGAGATTAGCGAAGAAACCTACCGGGGCCTTTTCCTCGTCAGCCCGCAAATGTGCGGTGAATTTGTCTTAGGAATATCATGGTTCGAGCAACAACGAGTGGTGTACGACCACTGCCTGGGCTGCATATACCTCGGAGCACGACAAAGAACTTGGATCTATCTCAGCCCCGAATCCCGACACCCATCCACGGAAGTTGTTCCGCCGGAACTGAACCACAATTTCCCCCATCAATATAAGGAAAAAATCCTCAACATCGCTAGACTGTATGCCACAATCTTCCACCATGGAGGGGGCCCTCGCAGACGCTACTTAGAAGAAAAACGAAAATGGCTCGACGTAGAGGTCCGCAATATGCTCGCCGACGCGATGATCGAACCGACCACCTCACCATATAGCTCAGCCATCGTGGTCGCTGGGAAAAAGGCCAGCAACTATCGGTTTTTTGTGTATTACCGGAGAATCAATAAACAGACCGTGGATGCCCTTCAATGTCTGCCTAAGATTCGCAAAATCGTTAAGGACCTTGGCAGTGCCAAGATCTTCACCAAGTTAGACCTAAAGAGCGGATACTGGCAGATTCATCTAGCCCCAGACGCCCGAAAGTACACGGCCTTCACAACGCCATCGCTTACTTGGACATCAGAGTCTACTCAGACGATTGGGAACAACACCTTATCCACCTGTCCCTTGTATTCGAGAGGCTGCAACTCTGCGGTCTAACGTGCTGACCACAGAAGTGTCAATTGGGGCAAACCAGCCTGCCTTGCGTAGGACATGTAGTCAACTCCGAAGGAAATCTGCCTCAACCTAAACACTGGCAGGCCATACCACATATAATTGTAACGAGCAGGAATGCCTAACTGTGATCTGGGTTATCACACAATACCGGCATTACCTGGAGGATCCACCTTTTGTTTTGCGCACCGACAGTAAGACCCTTACCTGATTAGAGAGACAGAAGGATACCCGGGACAAATTGACGAGATGGAATGTATTTATCAGCCGGTTGACCTTTACCATCGAACATTGCCTCGGCAAAGACAATACGCTGCCGGATGCCCTATCCCGCCATCTAAACCCTGATACACCATCCCCTGGGGAATCCGATCTAGAAACAATAGTTCCCCCCCAGTCAACCAGCACCCCAGGGAGATCCTGACGACCACATTCCAGTTCTCTGGAGTATGGAAACTCCCTCCCTGGCCTGGCCCGGCATGGTCCGAGAAATCAGGCGTTATGTGGCTGCTTGCCACTTATGCGTGTGTTGCAAACCTTTACGCGCAAAAGACCTCGCACTGTTTGAGTGCGAGGATCATCATTTGAGATCAAGATACTGGAGGAAGAGGTGTTCGCACGCTGGGGGTATCCACGTCGATTATTGAGCGACAATGGTAGCCAATTTACTGGACACGTTTGGGCGAAAGCCAGTAAATTCTGGGACGTGGAGCTAAGGACCACGCCCGTTTATTACCCCAGGGAAAATCCCACCGAGAGGCGCAATCATGAGATTAAAGAGGGCCTGCAACTCTAATTGGAACCCCTGACGCAGCGCACCTAGGATCAACATCTGCTGGATAAACACCCTATTATCTTTTCCTAGGAAAGACCATTTCCCTTCTCGATGAATGGCGGGTTAAAAACCAAGAATCACCACATGAAGTTCTGAACCCAGCCAAAGACCGTCGAAAGAGAGAGGATAGAGTTGATCAAAATCAAGGCATCTAACAGAGGAAGTACTCTGCCGGGCCATCCGCACCCCTCTATGCCATCAGAGATTGGGCGGGGAAAACAAATCACCATCTATTGAATAAAGCAGCAGGTTATAATGCCGCTCTCGGCCATCGGCGATTAGGACCGTACCAGATCACACAGCACCAGTACCTGATTCGGAGGGACGGCCATCAGAAGAAGGTCCACGGGAAGGATTTCTGACTCGCACCACTACAGGCCAGCTTCCAGCAAGAGTGTAAAGTGACCGTAGAATCGTGTTCGTGTCTGCGAACAGCCGCCACCAGTACCGTATCCAGCAAAAACACAACTTGCCAGTCATGTCCGTGAACAGCCGCACCGAAGCCCGTTTCCAGCTAACTCGCAACTAGTCCCGTTTCCAATTATGACAACCTGCCAGGCGTGTCGGCAAACAACCGCACCCATCACCAGTTCCAGTTGAGATACAACCTTCCAACTATTTCGTCGAGCAGCCGCAACCAGTACCGTTTCCAGTTGATGCGCAACTTGCTAGTAGTGCCAGCGTACAGTCGCACGCATTTAGCAGAGAAGAGGACGGAACATACTCAAAGGAGAGTCTCGATCAGCCAGGAGCCAACATGGGGTGTTACAAGCTTCGAAGACGCCGGTCGACGGATTATCGCGATGTAAGACCCTAAAATCGTCGTGTACATATATATAAGTAATTCCATTTTTTTGTGACAGACAAACAAGGCTCTATCCGAAAGGGGGGCGAGTTAATATACATCTTCAATATATAAGAAATGGAGAGAGAGTATAAATATTCAGTTATCCCTAAACTTAAACACGTCTTCTTACTCAATTACCGTAAACTCTTCTATACGGGGCATCCCATCCGATAACACCTACGGAAGAGTAGAATGCTCATTGAGTCTTGTAACTTCGAATCCCTTCTGGTGGTCACACAGGGTTGTCTGATAAAATAGCTGCCTCGTGATCCCTCTGGACAGTGGGACGAAGTTATAAGAAGAGAAAGGCGTGGCGTTAATGGACTGGACGTCCATCACAGGCTGGTCAACGGAGTCTCCATTCCAGACGGTCGATAGGAGTCACCGAGGCAACACGCCGTCCATCACCAGTAGGTGATATACAACGGCGAACCTCGTCATCCGTAAGGTGATAGAGCTCGACGCAACTTATCACCAGGAGGCGATAAACGCTAATGAACTGCATCACCAGGAGGTAAAAGAAATCGACGAACCATGCATATCGATCGCGCCCCTTGGTCGTTTCGAACAGCCACCACGCCCAAAACCACGAGAATCGTTTGTGAAAATATATGAAGAGCATCCAGAGGTGGTAGCCTTCCAAGAGCGGTCGGAACACTTTCGACGTAAGGTCCTCGGAGTCGTCGAGAATCTACAAAATTTTGAAGCGGATGGAGGTTGTATTAACGATCATTTTTACGAACTAGCCAACCCAAGGGTTCGATTCCGTTATCCGGCCTACTTTGAAGGACGGACAATGGTCAGAGATCGAAAAGCAAGAGGAAGGAACATCCTCAGGAAGTTCTTCCAGAGCCAAGTAACATAGCCAGCTCTCATAATAATGGACCAGAATAACCCATGGAAGCTATTTTTACAGACCAAGGGTAGACGTACCTACCTGGAGTCACCCCATAGCCGTCAGAACGCTTCCCAGGGTACGAGAGACCTGGACGATTGTCTACAAAAGAAACAGGGTTACATATTCTTGGAGTCACTCCCGGAGAAAAGGTACGCCGTTCGAAAGAACCATTGAATTTTAGAAAACACTTATATACCAGCGGCCCTTCTCAGGGCCCACAATAATTATACCGAGAAGACTTTTCGTTGAAACCATACAATCGGGTAGGTATCATTTTGAATGACTAAAATTAAATGTTTATAATTCGGTTTATCGAAATTTTAAACAAGCGCGTGTTTCTTAATCTCGCTTATTATTATTTATACACTTATTGTAATTCTTATCAATAGAAAAGAAGGTTTTATGTGAATAATTCCAACTTTTAGATTTTTACCTATTTATGAATAATTTATTACAAAAGTTACATTAAATAATTATTTTTAATAGGAGGCCTTCAGTTGATGTAAAACTTAATTTGCGATCCCATGATGCACAAATAATACAGGATGAATACCGATCTTTAGAGAAGCAAGTCTTAAACATAGAAGCAGAAAATAAAGAGAAGATGAGGGAACTTTCAGTAAGGCGAAAGAAATTCCAAGCAGCACAGGAACGAACTATACGCTTATTGACTAGAAGTAAAATTGTTTTACACCGCATGGAGAAACTGATCGAGCTAATGGAAAAATGCATAAAAAATACTGAGTATTCAGAATTGGGATTTGATTGGCTTTCATAAAAGAGAAATAATTTTGTGCAATTACATGCATTTACTTGGATGGCATAACAAAAATTAAATCAGCATCTTGTTACGCGAAAAAGCATCAGATAGAAAATGCGTAATATTCCACTTTATTAGTGATGAACTCGTTATTGTAATTTTTTGTTCAAATAAATAAATTTTTTATGTCACGATTTACAGTGTTGTCAACTGCATTCAGTGTTGTGTCTTATATATAATCGCAAGATTTTGGCGGGAGAGAGTGATATCCATCCATGAAAATGACCGTGAGATTGGTGTCCACAGGGCACAAAAATTAAACTTGCAGCTCTGCATCCATCTTGAACATTCCTTTGCATATTTTTAGCACAAAGGTAGGGCTTCCAGGTTACCATCCAGTGGTGGCTTCACACCTCAGAGAGCAGCGATCACAAGAACAATCATTTTAAACGACTATTCTGTATACAGTTATCGCAGCTCTCTTGTGATTTCTTGATATTTGATATATTTCTAACTCTTAGATTCAGTAAATTCAGCAATTTTTGATCGTGACAGTTGACTATATATACCTTGGAGCGCTCGGCAGGACGGGGTCGCGGTCAGAACCGTAGGAGCAGTTTGGGCAGTCCTAGAGTTGCATCGTGTCTGTGTTGAAATATTATAATTTTATCTTTCTTATAATATCTGTTTGGCAATGCAAATCAAAATGTATAATAAGATTATCGTACTAAGTTTGCCTAGGGCGCCAGATCCTTCATGTAGTTTAAATTATATAAATTGTAACTTAAGATTATTTTAGTTCACTACGAAAGATAGTAGCATGAGTGTGATAAAAAGAAGAGAGGACTAACGGTGTCGCCCTAAAAGATGCCGCTCTGGTATGTGACGCCGTTATTTGTCACACTATGTTTTCTAGACTAGATAGTAAGTCTGGTTTTCCAAAGGAGCGTCAATCTATCTATGAATCTCACTATGTGTAGATAAACCTGCAAAATTTCCAACAGACAGATAATAAGTTTGTGGGAGTTTGAAGCGAAAACTTTCTTGTAATCAATCCAGGCCATGGACAGATTGCGATTATAGAATTCAACAGGTTGAACAATCCTGTCTTTCAGTATAGCTGTAAAGATTTTATCGTGTTCAAACAAGTCATTGGCCTGCAGTTCCTTGGTTCGGAACACGAGGCCCATTCTGCCCAGTTAAATCAATCTTCTTGTTCTTTCGATGCAAACGTATTTTGTTATTTTGATCCATTGTCAATGCTCTCCGATACAGATACGAACCACCTTATTCGACCGATTTGGTCCGGCGAACTGTCGTCGAGGATAAAGTATCTGCAACGAACATGCTCGGTGTCTAGTTAGTAGGTACTCTATTAATTTGGAGTGGTTAAGGACGAGCTCAGATTCCTCGATATCGGGCCACGAAAAGTTATGTACATAAACAAAAGGATGCATCTTAAGTCGCCTGTTCCGCAACTTTACATCTTACATCGTCAAGTTCATCGCTCGTTACTGAATCTTGAATGTCTTCACAATAGAGTTATTCGTGGGACAATACATATAGTACCAAATGGGCCAGATCCTCTTTTTAAAATGGTCAGGAAACACGAAGGAGTGGACAAAGCAGTGTTTCTGTACAAAGCAGCGCTAAAGGCTGCTAAAACTCTTTGACTCGACTTCAATATCAGGGGTGAGGAGAATACATCAAACCATATCTATCCCGACTACTCACTCCTAAAGGCCCGAATCAAGAAAGCAGAGGAGAAAAACTTCTGTGAACGGCTCCCTAACAGGAGGATGCACGGCGTCATGCACTGAAATGTCAAGGATTAGTCGATCTCGCATGAGCTAACGTTTGCTTTCCCAAAATCGCCCGCACTGCAGTTGGGTACCGAGGGTTTAATTTTGACGTGTCAAGCCGGTGTCATTTCAATTTTAGCCTACCGTCGCCACATTTTAAGCCATGAACACAGCGGCAAAGCGTGTAATGCACACCTCGACCACCTGGAATATATACAATCTATTAGTTTGAGAGATATTTAACAGTTGTTTGAGAGATATTTAAGAGTTGTTTGAGAGTCAATTGTCAAAAATGAGAAATTCCGCATATATTGGAACTTTATATTATTGACCATTTGCCTTATCTGTTATGTCGTATCTATGTCTGGGTTCGAGTGCGCGACTGAAACACTTCTCGAGAGTATGAAGTTCTAGTATATGCGGGACCTCCCTTTTTCCACAATTGAGTATTTCCCTAGGAGTGCTTTTAGGGTTAATGCTGCAAGGCTGAAAGAGATGTTAATAAAGAACCCTTAGTGCCGCACTGTGCCTTTGGATGAACATCGCTCTTGCATGAGTTGTGAAACAAGTTAGTATTTGTCTAGATGCTCAGGGTGTGCATGACGCCCTCGGTAGCTATCATCGAGCATGTCTGCTTAAAATATGGCTGTTCACAGAAGTTTTTCTCCTGTGTTTTTTTGATCAGGACCTTCTGGATGAGTACTTGAGATGAATAATGTTTGATTCATTTTGGTCACCCCTAATATTGAAGTCAAGTCTAAGTGTTTCAGAAGCCTTCCCAGATGTTTTGTACAGTAACGCACATTTTCTCACTTTTTTGTGTGTCCTGCTCATTTTATTAAGAAGGACTCGCCCATTGGTGACTATTTATGCTGTACCCAGAACAATCATATTGTGAAGACTTTCAAGACTCAGTAACGCACGATTAACTTGACGATGTGAGATGTAAAGTTGCGGAACAAACGATTTAAGATACATCCTTTTGTTCATGTGCATAACTTTTTGTGAGCCGATATCGAGAGACATGGCAATGTATGTATAGGTCTCTTCAGTGCCAAGGAGTCGTATAACGCTTCTATCGACGAGATGCAGGCGGCCGAGAGCCTTATCATGAATTTTAACATCAGAAATCAATGTGCATTACTCCATCTAGGTGCTTCATTTCCAAAAGCCGAAGTGCAGAACGCTACTTGATAAGAAAATGCACGGAAACTTTTACAGAAATGTAGAAAAACAGTCCTTGCCAAAAGAGGAAACTTTTGATTTTCTCAAATCATTAGGGCTTAATTTAGGTACAGACGGTTTCATTATAGCGTGCCAGGTGGATGTAATTTCCACCTTAGTATACCGCAACCGTATTTTATGTCAAGAAGTTCCCACGCTAAGTACCTAGAACCTATACAATCTTTGTGGCTTATCTACGGGGGAACTACGTATCTCTACAGATTTAATGCTGACCTAAAAGTGCTTTATTACTAACTTTGTCGCTCTTACGGTGTTGGCCGCGATCCTGCCCTTCTGAACGCTCCGAGGGAGATAGAGAAAATTGTCCAGAACGAGAAGTGCCAAACCTCACGTCACGAACCTAACCACAAAAAGTTCTAATTCGCAAGACGAACCGAATTAATCTTATTTATAGTTTTGTTTAAAAACTTACCAACCAAAAATAAAATAAAGCTTAACCTTATTTACTAAATACAAGACTCCCGTGCAACGAGAGTCGCTTTGACCAGAGTGAGCGTTTTTCTATAAATAAAACATTGATCACGTTATAACACATTGTTTCTAACTGCAACAAAAACTAAACATTCACGAATCCAGCAAACGTGCTTCCATATAATTTTGTTAGCAAAATTAAAATAAGAAAACAACTTTTCAAACAATAAAAGTCACCCGGTAAAAAGGTGTAAATTGATTTGAATAGAAACGTTTCTATCAAAATGAATGTCGTTTTTGAAATTCTCGTTTGAACACAGAAGAGCGCCGCAGCACGAAATCTTAAGTGATAAAAATAAAAGCACTTCGTAACACGAAACAAAACTGAATTGAAGTGTGAACTAAAAAGCGAATGACTAAAACCGAATGAAGTAGAATTAGTTTATGTACAAAATATATCTATCGCGAAATTAGAATGGCTTTATATACAATGTGAAAGGAAAGCAAAAGAAACCATGGTTGAAAATTGCGAATAATAATAATCAAAAATTTTATTTACCGATACAGGTATTTCAATTTTTTTTATTTCGAACACAGGAACGTTTATATATACAACATTATTGAATATTTCATGTTTACGGGTACTTGTACACATTTTTATGAGAAAATGTTGACCACTGGTGGAAATATCATGCGTTGAATGTATTCTTATACGGAGTTCGTAAATAAAGAGTTTAACAAAAATTTGATTTAAGAGAAATGGCGAAGATTTGTCCAAACAGTTGGATTTTCGAGTTACCAATATTCGACTCTTTGGCACAAAAATCGTCGCAATTTTTCTTTATCCAAATTTTACCAAACCCATAATTTACGATATCCGTATGGGTATGTACTAATAACATATTTTTGCTTTTTTTGCTTTTATATGAGCGCTTCCAGAGTTACCCTGATCACCGCAAGTGATTATAAACAAAAAAGATGTTTTTGGGCAACAACCATATTTTCCCCATTTTTCTATATTTTTCCTAGTTGTCTATATTTTCTCATTAAAAAATACAAACCAAACTAAATCTACATCGGGTAGGCCAGTATTGGTTCTTTGGTCAAGGCATACTTCCAAATTTCAGACGCCTCCTTCTGTTAATCGCCCCAATGCCAATTCACATTTGTCCTGAATAATCGTGCTTACGGTTCAGCTATCGTTGAGAATTCGAATATAAAACGTCTGTACCAGGATGCCATCCCTAGAAACTTTTGTAAGTGTTTGACCGTTTTGGGTACTGGGTAAGAAACTATCAGACGGCCGTCCTTATTGACGACGAATCCGAGATATTTGACTTCTAAGCAGCAAAATTCGCCTTTATCTAAATCTA
This sequence comes from Druon quercuslanigerum, assembly GCA_010014905.2. Lineage (NCBI taxonomy): Eukaryota > Metazoa > Arthropoda > Insecta > Hymenoptera > Cynipidae > Druon > Druon quercuslanigerum. Next base: position 13,513 of record JAAAKG020094585.1, read on the forward strand.
ACGTTAACCCTGCTTCAGCTGCCCGATCAAGAACTTTTCCTAACCAATATAGGTGTTCATCGAAAGTCTCTGTCACCACTATAATATCGTCTAGGTAACTAAACACATTGGGCCTTATTTCCGGGGTTATGACCCTATCCTTTTGTCGCTTAGAAGTTGTAGGGGCCCCAGTAAGTCCGAATGGCATGCTTTTAAATTCGAACAATCTCGTACGCGGAACAATGAACACGGTGTGCGCCTGGCTTTCCACGTGGCCCTGGAGTCTATCGAGTGGGTAATTACGTTGCTTGTGCCCAGAGGGATCTGCGACTTTCGAGGCAACTTTATTTTCAAGAGTTCTTTTAAAGTTTCCTCCTAGTCCTCTAGTAGGGCATCAACTCCACTATAGCCATCCTCTTCTACGAGCCGTTGTTTTAGGGTATGTCTCCCGTCGATATCCGGCATAAATAAGATACGCGATTTAGCCAATTATACCATTTCAAATTTTCATTTACCTTCTAGTTTGAATAATAATTCGGCATCAAGGTGATTTCCCACTCTGACTCCACAGGTTCGCGTGACCCCCTCGATGGATATACACAGATTGGTCTTTCCGATAATCACAGCGTCCGAACCGTTTGCGATAATCATTCGAGTTTTCTTATTGCAATCTAACCGTCTACCGGAAACTTATACTAGCTCGTCCCAAGTTGATTTTCGTAATATGACGCGAAAAGATTCGTTATCAATCAGTGTATCGAGTGGAACTGACTTTATGACAACCCGTACGTGGATTCTATTGGCTACTTCTGAAGTCCCCACTACGCCGCTAATCAGGTATGCTTGCGACATACTTTCCTCTATAGCCCTATTTTTCTCTGAGTCATCGGCTATAGCGTTGAATGGACCTGAGCTTCTACTACTATTTTTATTGGCTCTAGGCATATGGAACTCTCTTCATCTTCAACTCCATGTACCGAACATATACTTTGGCAATCTCGAATTTTTGACATTTCGAATTCCGGCGACATTCACACCCGGTTATAGCTCTCAGTGTTTAGTGTCGCCTGTATCGTGTTCGCGTTTACGAGGTATGAGTCCGCCGTAAGTTTGATTAATTCTGGCATGTCAGATTAGATCTGCGACGAAGTTAAAAAGGGTATTAAAGTTACGAGATTTTCCCCTAAATACCACGTGTCGGTATTAGAGTTCGAATTTTGGATGTGAAGGCCTTCGGACTTTCTAAAGTCTATTGAGTCGAAGGTGGTCCTTCTTTCTAATTTAGAGACGTTATACGAATTGTAATTGACGCCCTTTAATGTCTCGGCAGTAGCAGGGACGTTTTTCACTACTCCGTTTGCCTATTTCCAGAACACCTAGGGCACTCTTTTAAGGTGTAAATGACCCTTTTGGTTGCAGTTTCAGCAAATTATTTTATTTGGGTCCCAAGTAGGGGCGGTAGGACTAATATTATCCACAGTAGTGTTATTACTCTGCCCCCCCCCCCCCCTGCTTAGGACCTTTACACGGGGTCGTTTGAAGACCAGAGCATTTTGCGTTTCCGGTGTTATTTTTAGAGTTCAGATTTTTATTGTTGTGCTTGTTAAGTTCGGCGGTGCTGAAGGCCGCGATTCCGTCTTCAGCTTCTTTTAGGACGGCTGTTTGTTTCTTTTTAGGTGATTTTCCGTCTGATTTCGGTCGGTACGCAAGTTCTTGCAGAAATGAGCTTTCTATAGGACAATACCGGCATTGCTGTAAGAAGTTCATCGTCCGTAACTTGGGTCAACTTCCTACGATCTTCTATTTTGGTCAGAAAGCTATCGCGACTAAGTTTGTTGCCACCATCGAAAACTAATTTCAATCTAAAAATAATTTCCCCTAGTTCTCGGTGTTACGAACTAGAATGATACATAAATTTTTGCGTGTGCCAAGTCGGGGTTCATTTGGAGAACCAAACTGATAGCTAAAAATGTATTAGTTACTTTTATTATCATGGTCATTTTGTCTTTGGGTTCTGATTGAACCTCCTCCACTGCTTGCTTTGCTTCACGCTACCTTTTATTCCATCGTTAATATTCAAAGGTGAATATTCAAAGAAGATATTTAAATAGGACCAACCCTACATTAAGGTTATTAATTTTTCAACCAACTTATAAAATGCAAATAAACATCAAAAAATCTTACAAACTACTACTTTTTTAAACAAGAACGGGCGAATGAATTTAAATTTAAAAATCGCGGAGATAGGAATTAAGAGCACTTTTGACATACCTATGGTGCGTTGCCTGCTGGTTTTCGTCTACCGTCCGTGAGCCGTCTGGTACTTCCTCCCCGCGGCCACGGTTTTCTGTCACTGTTAATTTTTTTGTTTCAAAAAAATAGTAATAAATTGCTCGCCGGCTTGAGGCTTTTTTCTCTATTTTTTCGTATTCCCTTACTTATTAATCTAAACATACGGTTACGTGGGCTAATCCCTAAAATAATTTAAGTTAGGCCACTTGCAACATCGGTTAATTTGTCTACGTCTTGTTGAGGTCGTTGTGCCATGAGGTCTTTCCTTTTTGGAGGAGCTTTCCTGTTCTGAATTTCTGCAAAACCCTACGCAACTTCTCCGCCGCACAGTGGTTCGAAACCCCCAAATCCGTGGCCAAAAATCAGAAACCCAATATT